>JAOTON010001184.1:0-119577 GCA_034440635.1 Lepas anatifera
CGCAAGTGGACCACAGGGGTCCAGAAGCACTTCAGGGGGTCGGATAGTAACAGGAGGTCCGGGTGAACCGCAAAGGGCCCGGCTGGACCCACTGAGGGCCCGGGTAGATAACAGGGGAATTATATGCATCTGCGGAGAATAGGGCCCGGCTTTGGCAGCAGTGGGCTGGGGGTAATTCGGAGGAGCCCGGTCGCTCACTCAGATGTTCCAATTGGACTAAAGGGCGCCCGGAAGCATGTCAGGCTGCCCGGATAGCCACAGGAGGCCCAGCTCAACCGCTGGGGGCCCGGCTTCTACCACAGGGAGCCCTAGTGGAAAACAGGGAAATTATCTGCAACTGCTGAGAATAGGGGCCCGACTTCAGGCAGCAGTGGGCTTGGGATAATTGTGAGGGCCCCGGTCGCAGACTCAGTGGCCTGCCTTCTGAGATAAGGGTCTCGCGTTCAAATACCGGTACTCGCTGGGCGCAGGGTTGGCTCTCACGCTTAACCGTAGCCTTGTCCTTACAATGACTGCCAACCGCCTTATTGCGGCACGGTGGGACATAGAGAAACAGTCATCAATTCCCGGAATTTTTTCCGCATATGCGGGGAATTGGGCAGTAGCTTCTGATGTTGGCAAAGGCCAGGAGCCGAAAAGTAAAAAAGGAACCACTCGGGGAGCCTCAGAGGCCAAAAGCTGGAGACCCGGAAACCAGCATTAGGGAGGGGGTTGCAACAGCAACCCTCGGATATCAAAACGACAACCATTCGGAGCCCTGAGATCGATTTCAGAGGCCCCGAAATACATTAAAATGGGCCCCTAGGCCTGAATTCGGGTGACATTTGGAACAGGGGCAACATCATACTCGGGTGAGGATTCTTACGCAGTTGGCTTTCAGACAATTATCGTTAGTTAGTTAGTTATTTGGGCTTAAGGGGCGCACCAGCCTGGCAAGGCCATATAGCGCCCATCAGACAATTATCAATTTTCCGCCGTGCACCATACTAGAACATTTATGCAGTGTTAGAAATCCATGGAATTTTTGTGCATTTTCGTAAATACTAACTAAATACGCTTCCCTTATAGATTTTTATATTTCCTTGATAATTCTGCAGCACTTTCCACTGAACAATTTTCGAATCAAAGAATATTTTTATCAATCCTTAACATTGTTGGAAGTTTTCCACGATTTCAAAGTAGTCCCATCTTACGTTACGAATTTTTGCACATTTTATACCCAAAAACCTAGGGGAAACGTAGAGGGCTTCGACTGGTTCGCCCTGCGTGTTTTGATGACGATGCCACCGCTCTGTTCTGTACGCATCTTTGCGTATGTATTCTGGAGTGGTAAATTTACCCATATGGCCGGAGCTTCCAAATTTTACGCTGTGGTTTCTCGGCGTAAATCAACTTTTATTTTCCCTGATTTCGAAGCCTGCGGGGCCTAGCTAAAGCCTAGCTAAACCCTGTGGTGGCCCAGCGGCTGCGGCGGGAGGCGTTTCTTTCCAGTGCTTAAGGTCAGCCCAAGGGGGTGGGGCCGATCGCTCCCCCTTTGTATACGCCCCTGGAAATCAGGACCACACATAGGATAAATTTTGCATTTTATCGTTCATGCACGAAAGTCAAGCCAGGGGTAACGCAGCTACACAGCTGACCGAAAGATCCTATGGTAAGCGGAAGCTAAAGCTGCGGACAGTGGCTAATGGCTACAACCGCGAAGTGACAGAGTTCGCAGCTGCAGCATGGCTCCCCGCGGCCACTGTCGACACCATCGATAGGGAGCTGCGCGCTGTGGCTCGCACGATCCCAGCATGCCCGCAGCCAACTCCGACGGACCCCTCATGGCGGAGGCGGGTGGCGCGACCAGGATTTGGCTTGGAGCCTAACCTTCAGAATGGACCCTTTATAGCTCAATGCCTCCCTCCATACCCAGCTCCTAATGAGTAAATATTTCTTCCAATAAGCACAGTGAACTTCACCCAGGATTTTCCTTTTTAAGGATTGGAAAAGGTGCACTTTATTAATATTTAAAAATAATTGTGATATCTGGATATCTTATGAACATGTCATGGAAGGAAGGAAGGAGAAAAGCTCACCGCTCTGGACGGACGGGATCAGATGAGGAAAGACTTGCTGGTGGAGAATCATCTTCAGAGTTCGCAGTTGGCGGCTCTCACCACTCACCACACGCACTTGTGCCTGCTGAGCAGCGAAATATTCCAATGTCACTTCAGTGATTATTCTTAGAAAATTATAGATAAAGAATCTCGCAGCGAGAGGGTAGCAGTTAAGTGTTACCGCTGAATATTTGCCGTGAAGAAAGATACTATCACGCATTAATATGATTGTGATATTTTAAAGGTCATACAGTCACGACATTATAAAACAAACAAATTCGCACACTTGATGTTCATAAACATCTCTCAGATCCCCCCAGCTTGCTCTCGCGCAGCAGTTTCGGGAGACACAACGAGAGCATTGCTCGGGATCGGTGTTCAGGGGTCCATGGGACCGATTAACAGTGGCTTCTGAGCGCGATGCTCGAACTGACCTTGCTCACTCAACGAGCACTTCACTTGCTTTGAGCTGACCTTGTTCCTGAAAGCGTAGGCATTGGTCTCGGGGCTCCCAAACTTGACCTCCTGGGACCCCGGGAATCAGTCTCGGAGGCCCCCGAACATCGGTCTCGGACTCCACGAGCATCGCTTTGGGGGCCCCGAACATCTGCCTCGCTGCCCCGAGAATCGCTCCGGGACCCCCAAAACCTGGTCTCGCCCCTCCCTCCCCCAGAGCGATGCTCGGAACCGATATTCGGGGACCCCGAGACGGATTGTCGAGGGATTCCAAGACCAAGCTCAGAGGGACCCAGTGATGCTCGGGAGCCTCCAAGAATGATGTTGAGTGTGGGGGTGTCCAGGGGACCGATGATCACGGTCTCCGAGTCAAGATCAATGCTCGTGGGCCTCAGACAGATGTTCGATGCCCCTAAAATGTATACCTTTATCAATCCCAGGAAATCCACCTCAGTGAGCATCATATTCTCAACACAGGCACATCTACCCGAGCACTTTTTCCGAGACCCTCCGATCTTGGTCCCGAGCAGTGGTCTCGGGGCCCAAGGGTGATATTCGGGAGCTCCCAAGACCGATATTCGGGTCTCCCAAGACCAATGTCCCTGGCCCCCGGGAGTGATGTTCGAGACCAATGTTTAGGGGCTCCCGAGACTGATTCCCGAGGGCCAAAGATCAGGGGGCCCCGAGAAGGATGCTCGGAGCCCCAAGAATGTTCGGGAACCCAAAAGACAGATGCTCAGAGGTCCCCGAGAGCGATTCTCTGGGGCCTTCCAAGACTGATTATCGGGGTCATCGAGACCAAGCTGGAGAGGGGGAGCACCAACACCCATATTCCTGCTTTACAGTGAACAGTAAGCCCAAGAGGAGTCCACGGACCCCCTAGGCTACGCCATTGCCCCAGCCCCACCTGTATCAAACCAAAGCAGGCCCCAAGCAACTATGTTCTCTTGTTGTCGGCATCGTAAAGGAAAGGGATTATGTAACTGAATTGACAGCATTTTGTATCCTCTTTCTCAAAACTTACTCCATACTTTAAGAGCTTTTAAAGTCAGTTTTAAAATAGCAGTGGCATAAAAATAGAGCAAGAAGTCCCAAAACATCTCAGCGTACAAAGAGTGCCAAATGAGGACCAGCACAATAGGCAGCAGGCCAAACATAATTTTTCGCTAAAATAATAGTTCTACATGTGAAAGATTGTGCGATAGCATATTGAGGGATAACATTGTACCTGACCATTCCCCAAAATGTGCAAGAGTTTAAGAGTGCAAAAAATATGCAAAATCATGTATACAGTTTTGCATCCTGCACAATACACCTCAATTGAGCCAGATAAGTGGGTGAGCTTACTTTCCATCCAATCATGAATATTCCCTTCATATTTCTATCTAGACAGCTTTCTTAAAGCTGTCATAAAAATTTGCCTGTATTTGATAAAGTTTAAGTGACTTCCCCAATCCCCTCTCCCACAGTCCCAAATGCTTTAAGCCCATTCCAAACCTATACACTTGCTGCTTCAGCAAAAACTAATAACACCTACAATGTTTCACAGATAAGGCAGGAGAAACATTAAGAGGATTTGTTGCATGATTGTAAAGGTATGCTGAATGAAAATATTTTTGTCATTTATCAGCCAGTTACACTGACTCTGTTTTAACTTATAATCTGATGAATGCACTACAGTTCCAAGCAATCCTGTCTGTGTATGACACAGGCAGAAAGAACATGGATTGTCTAGAAAAAAATCTTGTTATGGCAGCTCTTTGATTTGTCAAACATTTTTAGGTCCCTACAGTTGGGCAGCCAAGATCAATTTTCTCTTTCAAGATGCTTAAAATAATATAAATACTCATATCAAGATACATTTTGCAGGTTGTTGATCATTGAACAGAGCAAAACTTGCAACAGATACCATTATGTTGGCTTTAAACATTTCATTCAATAGTTTATTCACATTTATGAAGCATTTTGAATTATTGCTAGAGAAAAGCACATCATGCTAATCATTGCTTAATATCCCAAAACGCTTCTTCAAACCAGACTTCTATCACTTTTTATTCACTAGCATTATCAAGCCAAGGGACATTGGGGAGGCAAATGTTTTTTTTAAACTGAAGCAGTGGCTTCAGTTTATTCAGTGGCTTTCAGTTTATAGCAGTGGCTTTCAGTCCTTCTTTTCCTATATGGAGTAATACACATTTGCTGTTTACCTGCAAATGAAAAGCCACAATAAATCACATATGCTGTCCCCAAATGCCCACAACCACCAACATACTTCACCTATCCACCATGTTAAAATATACATCTGGTGGTTTATCCCCTGCTTGCCCCAGCACCACAAGTTCTGCCCCCAAGTATGTTTGTGCCCTGCAGTTTCTTTTGCTGACCCCAATCTGAAAAAAATTGGCAGACTGCTGAAATTTTACACTCATGGCACAAATATTTCCATGTACATACATACCCTCACCATGGAAATACCTCAAAAATCATTATTGTCACATTTAAATGATTTTATATTTGTGACACTTGCATGAGTTTGTGGTGGCGCTCACCATCCAGTGTGCTATTGGTGCCTCACAGACAGAAAAAAACTCTCAAGATGGTAGGTCTGAATCCATATATGAACATCAATGCTTCACATGATTTATCATATATGCATGAGCTAAGCAGGTACTAAAACTGCTCACTATGCCCAACAACCACCCTGATAAGATGTTGAAACCTGACACAATCTGCTTACCTACTGTTCTTCCCCCACAGACTGCCCCCACACTGGTCTTGACCCCCATCCCTACTAGTCATAGCCACCCCCCAAAAGCTACCTCCTAAACAACTCAAACTACAAGTTCTTACTCTTGTCATTGTGCCATTCCACAACTTTTTGCGGACTAGAAGTGGGATGTTTTTCAGTTATTAAATCTAGATATTGATGCCCAACACACTCCAAAGATGAAACAAAAAATATTTTTGCTTCAAGTAGGCACTGCATGAGGCAGGCCTGGAGGTCTCTGTGAGTTGATACTGGCACAGCACTACAAGCCCTATATAAAGTCTGTGGGAGACCCAAATTCAGGGGTCCGAGGGTTGATCCAAGGGGGCCAAAGGGGCTGTTACCCCCAACAAAGCCCAAAATAGTGTCTTTTGCCTACCAAAAGATCCAAATTTAGGCCCTTTTAAAATACTTTATTTTCGGGATTTCTTGATGGAGCCCCCTCCAAACATTGATTTCGTTCCTCCAAAAGTTGCTCCTAGTTCCGCCAATGAAGGGTCCGACCCCCAAGGATTTCCACGCACGGGCTTAGAGAGATAGGTATCTAGGTACCCAGTTACAAGTGCCCACTTGAGTCCCCGACTCGGCATACCAGTAAGCACAGCGGCAAAGTCTACCTTCACTGCAGAACTTACATATATTAGGTTTAAGCAGTATTTCTATATCATACTTAGTACCAACATACCTGACTGACCAACACCTATACTCTCACCACCTTGCCACCACATGCGGAAGAAAGATAGCAACCGATATTTCCTTCCTCTTCCTTGCCTTTCCGCTCTATTTATTTTTCCAGCGCCTACCTAATTTATAAATAAATATCTACAGCACGCCTAATGTATCTACAGCGCGCCTAATGCGGCGGCTGGCGCAGTTCGGTGAAGGCCGAGCCGCTCAGCTGATTATAGCAGTGATGTGTTCGACCACGGAAGGAGAAGTGAATACGGCTGGTGACATAGCCTGGGGGCGATGGTGACAATGGCACTTTATCACCATTCGTGTCACCAGCCCATGCTGAGAGATAGGCGAGGGCCCGAACTTTTTCGAGCCTAGGATCTAATATGGTTCGAATAATTCACCGCATTTACTAAATATAGTTAGTCGAACACAGCTTATGGCGCAGACGGTTATAATGGGCCAACCAAATAGGAACCGTGCCAACCAGGTCAATCCAGATTTTGCAGTGTATGAGAATTAGAGGTGCCACTTTTGTGAATTGACTTGTGACTTTTGTCACCCGGTGGAACTCCAGCTGTCACCATTTAGAATGGCAAAATGGCAACTTTTTCGACCCCTGGTAAGCAACGCACCCCCCAACCAGCGTTTTTCGAAGTCTCTTTCTTTCTGAGATTTTCTGTGATTTTCTGAGATGAGAAGGGGGGTCTACTAGGCCCCTCCAGTGCACGTTAGTACAAGGCCCCTCTCCAGTGTGTGTTTTAACACTTTGTGGAGGACTGCATTGGCACACATTTGCTATCTGTACAATATTGACATGATAATGTTATGACGAAATCTCACCTGAATTACTGTTGTTGCCAGTCTGTTGCTGGCGCCAACTCTCCCAACTTCCTCCAGCTCCAAATCTACCTAACCAATCTTAATCTAGAGCACAAATAAGGTAAGGCACAAGCAAGCTAAGGAATGAAAAACCAAGTTTGATATGTGAAAGTGCATCAATCTCAAAGTAGCCTACATTCATCTTTGATTAGCCATGGGCAGCACTATTTATTCCAGCTAGTTTTAGCCTGCAGTTATCTCAGATATACCTAATAAATATGTCCTCAAAAGAAGTAGCTTCCCACCTGTTTAAAACTTTTTGGCAGGCTCTACATCACATAAACATTTCGCACTTGTCTTGTCGCTGTTGCGTAGCTTAGGTAGAATTGCTGCCCAGCTATGTTTATTTCTTTCACTCATTTAGTACTTTTCTTAGTAGCTTTTAGGCGTACTTAATACTAAATTCAAAGAAATAGGGACCGCTAAATCGAAGAGACTCGAACTTTAAATATTATTTAACCTCACAAAATGGACAGAGAAGTACTTGATAACGTATCTGCGTTATCTTTAATGGCTTAGATATGCCCTCAATCGTGTATTTCTCGAAAAAATTGACTGTCACATTTCGGGCATCTAGGCGGCAACTTTCTGGCAACTACTAACAATCGGCACCATTGGGCTGCATGTTAAAATCTGGCAACTGTGACAGCGGTTTCCGGGTTTTCTGCAGCAGGGGTCCCTCGTTTTAGTAGAAACTGAACACAGTACCAATATTGTATCACTGATGGTACGCTGTGCAATTGAAGAACAGATTTGCTAAATTAAAATAATCGGTCTTCATTCTGTATTCCGAAAATATGTAGTTTGATTTTGAACCATACAGTCACGATCGCTATTTTGTCACAGTTATGCACCTCGATTTTCGTAAATGTGTCACAAACTTTAGTAGCTGAGTTGGCAAGTTTCTGCACCTCTGATTGGCAGAATTTGAATTCACTGGCGTCCAGCAAGAGAACGGTTCTGAAGTCCCCAGCAGTCAGTCTGTCACAAGGCAATGGTCGCTCTGGTGGTCTGTCTACTCGTGCTAGAGTGGTGTGATCGTGTATTAGTTTTGCATTTCCACTTGAGTAGTATTCGTGTTGTCTCGGTTTTATTCTTGACTTTCTCTTCCCTTAGTTTGTGAGCATTTGATGTGAGCTTGTGGTGGAAGCAGAGACGGCGGATTCCATTTTCGAGAAGTGGTGCAAGATTTTCTGGAGGGGGCGCCTTCCTCCCCAGGGGGCGCCATCATCTCTTGGGGGGGCGCCTTTGCTATCCAAGGGCGTTCTGCAGAAACTCTTTGGACTTGGCCTGCGAGGCCACTTGGGGTGGCTTATTTCTAATATTCCGAAAAATAGGTATTGTAGATTTCGCGTAAACTCAGTCGTATCGGATTCGTATCAGCAACAGAATAGCATAGCCCAGGATTCTGTGATTTTCATAGCCTTGTTTGCAGTTATGACCAATGATATTGCAGGCACTTCCCGCAAACATACGTCGTGGGCAATTCCAGCACCAATCGACCAAGGCCTACACGGTACCTCTTCGATTTTCTTTAAAATGAGCATATAGGGTTCTCATGGGCCCCAAAGCCGAATCTGAGAGTTTTAGCTCGATCGGAGTAAAACTTTAGAAGTTATTGCCTCAGGCATTTTTTGAAAATCTGCTTACAGTGCATTTTTTTAGGTGAGCACAAAACCCTCAAATGCTGATGAATTATGCAATAAAGATACATTTCCTTATTTAAAATGAACCAAAAAACTCGAATCTGAAGTCCGTTTGACCCTAAGTCACTTGTGAAAAAATTTATGATTTGACCTTGACCTAAGGTCATATTCCAAATTTGCTGGTACACCTTTTTTCAAAATGGAATGTCTCAAATTGAAGATTAAACTGCTTTCCGTCCAATAAAATAGGTTACCACATCCGTTTTTTATATCTACTTGTGTTTTTAACACGCACAGTGGAGGGTGGTCTGGCGTCAACACGTAATGAAGGGGGTCCCGAAATGCCTCCCCTAAGATCTCGCCAATTAAGAGGGTTAGGAAAACGCATGTTCCGGAATTTGTGAGGCCTGTTAACTGTTTTATTTGAGCTCAATTGTATGGACATATATCTATATCTTTAGGTCATAAATGTCAAATGTATGTACGTCATACCGGACACCTTTAGCGAAGTGCCGTGGTTATACGGGAAAAATCGCGAAACGTTTGAAACATATAACAGTGATATATTGAAACAGTGATATCGAAACATATAGCAGTACGGTGACAGTGGACATCCTCACGTCAACGGAGCCCTGTAGAGGAGTTAGTGAGTTAGTTAAGGGCTTTTTATAAGGCGTTCTGTGCAAGGCACCTTTGCCCGCCTCTAAAGTCCCTGTAGAGGAGGAGGTTAGGGAGTATTTATACTCTTTTGACTCCGTGCAAATGGCTTCTGAAGATATTACGTTTAAAGAATGGTCAAAATCAGAGAGAGAATCGACGCTTTCGGATTGCGTGGATAATATAGAGCGATTTGTTGATTCCCTGAGTGAGAAGGTATGTAATCTAACCCGTCACCACTACATCCCTAAGGCTCAAGTGTATTATATAGCAAACTGGAAGGAAAAGGCACCAAAGAGGAAGGCGTAGCCATCGATGACTTATCAGAAAATTATACATGTACCGCGCAAAATGCTGCTCAGTTGTATCACTGGTCTGCAAAGCAGGTGACTGCACACCCTTTTGTTCCATACTGGACTGAGGATGGAGTCCGGTGCAGTAGAAGCTGTTTTTTCTTCAAGTGACGACTTAAAGCACTCTCACGTCATGGTTCATACCCTGCAGCACAAACTCGTACCTTGGCTACGCACCCACATGCCAAGTTTGAAGAAAATACATTACGTATCAGACGCGTGCGGTGACCAATACAAAAACAATTTTCACTTTATCAATGCATGCTATCATCCAGATAGACTTTCCAAATACCATGTGAATGGCACTTCTTTACTACCAGCCACGGGAAGAACGCCTGTGACGGAGTTGGAGGCAAAGTTAGAAGAAGAACAGCCCAGGTAAGCTTAAGGAGAGAAGAAAAGGATCATATCTTGGATCCTCTATTGATGTTCTCTTTTCTGACGCAATACTTCGACACCACAACCCATTTCGAGTTTGTCAGTAGAGAGGAGGTCTTTGAAATGTCAAAACGACTGATACGGCGGTACAGCTCGGCGTTGAAGATCAAGGACACCCAACGGTTTCATCGTTTCACACCCATAAACCTGAACACCATGCAGGTGCGAGAGCTCTCTGAAGACAGCGACGGAACCAGTGGCATATCTAGCCGGTCGGTTTGGGAGGAGCAAAGCAAAGTCAAAAAGGAAAAAGAGAAGAAAACGTCACGCAGTGAAAAATTGTGCTACAATAATATGACTTGACAGTAGGATTTGGGATATTTGAGCCAAAAGGCAAAAAACGTCACGGGGTGAAAAAGTAAAGGCTCAAGATACTTTGTTCTATCCAAGATCCAATATTTACACTGAATTTAACTGGTTCTGCTTGAAGTTGAGAGTTGAAGCACCGAAATTTTGCTTATAAATTAAAAAGGAGTCGGGGCATAAAGGAGGTCAACCGCTTGGGGGGAGGGGGAAGGCAAAAACATAGTTTTGGGAGGATATTTCCATTTGGGGGGACACATCGTTTTTGCTTCTCCCCTGGATCCGCCACTGGACGAAACAGAGCTGCCTACTGTGACAGCGTAAGGTCAGCTCAGCACAAAGACAGCTGATGGAGGCGCCAGCTCCCGTATTTCGGTGCATTGTTGCAAACCGGTGTCCGGTGTACATACATACATATTTTTTGCACGTGCTGACAAATGCTTGCTTCCTTTAACTTCAAGGAGAGTAAAATCGCGCAAAGATATCGTCAAGGAGAGAGTATTGCTATAGTTCTAACTCGCAAGTGGGAAATGTTTGCTTCGGTCCGATGCAGAAAAAAACTTAACGATTGCTTTATTTGGCTTTCACCAGACTTCTAGCACTGTTCCTATTGTATCACCATTTTGTCCCACTACATGTCCAATATACTGTCGAAGCCTCAGCGACGAGTTATTGTCATCCTTTAAAACACTGTGATGAGCATTAACACGCAGTCGGACAGGGCTTAAGCATAATTGCCCGAGGTGGCCGGAAACTCTTCATGGCAGAAAAACAACATCGATGAGCGAGTTAATTTTGGAAAGAATTTTGAAAATATGTCCTCTATGTTTACGTACTGACTGACCTATAAGCTTACAAAATCAGACATATATTCCTAAATAGCCATAATCTGCGGTCACATAAGCATCGCCACTGGAAAAAGGGGGGGCCAGTCAAGCTTCAACCTGATGCTGACAAAAACCTTTCCACGATAGGACCAGAAACTGTTCAAATTTTGGCTCCTCGTTGCCTTCTGCAGCGGCTGTTTATGCAAATTTCAGGATTTCTCCCATTTTGACTGAGGTAAGTAAACTTTGGGCCAAAAGTGGGGAGAGAGGGCCAGGCCCCCCTGGCCCTCCTTTTCCGACGCCTATGTGCGGTCACACCAGTTCAAATGAATTGCAGACCTAGCTGTGCGATGAAAACGTAGTATCATCAGGGATGTATGTCAAGATCACTTCACTAGATCATAGGTCACAGACCAAGGTCATATACACATTATCGCAATTGTTGATCCTAGAGCTTACGGTCTCACATGACGTTCCCTGGCAATACGTGTATGATGTTTTGATGTTACAGATGAGGTTACTGAATGCTAAGTTCCAGGTCAAAGGCCAAAGACCGTGGGTCACGGTCAAACTCATTGATTGCCTAATGGTTGCTTCTTTGCAAGCTTCAACGTATGTGCATCCATTATGGAAATATCTCACATTGCGGTGTCATTGGTCAATTACCTTAACCGACCTCCACCGCATCGCAGACTCCAACAGCCGTACTGGGAAGATCTTGGACGAAATTTTATAAAAAACAAGACTTTATGGGCAAATAAAATTTGACCCTTTTGGCCTTTTCTCAAACCCGGTTTGGCCTTTTTCCGTCGAAAAAACTCGTAGTCCTGGGCAGCATCTCTAATCTTTAGAATATGAAATAGCAAAAATTAGGAGACTTTTTTAACACTAGCACGTGTAAATTTTATTAACACCTCCCTCCAAATGGGGGTTTGATCCCCCGAAGACATTATAATGGCCAGCACAAGAAAATTCCCCCCCACTGAGTTTTCCTTAAAAAACGCTCTGCTTTCCTCTCCAGGGGGCGCCTTTCCTATCTATGGGTGCTTATTCTTTCTAGAGGGGGCGCCTTTTCTCTCGGGGGGGGCGCCTTTTGCTATCCAGGGGTGCCTGTGCTAACTAGGAGGCGCATATGATATCCAGGGGCGCCGTTGATCTTCTTCGGAGGCGTCTCTGCTGATCAGGAGGCGCCTGCGCTATCCAGGGGCGCCTATGCTATCCAGAGGGGCCCGGATCCTTTACTCAGGGGACGGGGGGCGCCTTTTGCTGTCTAGGGGTACCTGTGCTAACCAGGGGCGCATATGCTATCCCGGGGTGCCGTTGCTCTTCTTTAGGGGCGCTTCTGCCGTCCAGGGGTGCCTATGCTATCCAGAGGGTGTCTTCTGTCCATGGAGCGCTTCTGCCATCTGGGGCGCTTTTAGTATCAAAGGGCGTATTTGCTGTTTTGGGGGCGCCTATCCTATCCAGAGGGCGCCCCTGCTGTCCAGGGAGCGCGATTGCTATTCAAGGGAGCTTATGATATCCAGAGGGGCGCCTTTGCTCTATAGGGGGGGCGCCTCTTGGTGTACAGGAGTGCCTGTGCTAACCAGAGGGCGCCTATGCTATCCAGGGGCGTCGTTAATCCTCAATTGGGGGTGCCTTTTTCTGTCCAGGGGCGCCTCTGCTATCTAGGGGTCGCCTTTGCTATCCAGAGGGGCGCCTTTACTCAAGGGGGTGGGCGCCTTTTGCTGTCCAGGGCGCAGCTTT
This sequence comes from Lepas anatifera, assembly GCA_034440635.1. Classification (NCBI taxonomy): domain Eukaryota; kingdom Metazoa; phylum Arthropoda; class Thecostraca; family Lepadidae; genus Lepas; species Lepas anatifera. Next base: position 12,850 of record JAOTON010001184.1, read on the forward strand.
GATGTCAGGGGGCGCCATTAATATTTGAAAGTGTATTTTATTTTACACAGAGGGTACTACCTCTTCAGACAGGCGATGTGTCTGATTTTCTCTTGACCGGCCGGGGGCGCCGGCCAAATTCGGGGGTGCCACCCAAATCCGTGGGGGCCTCACCGGACGAGGTCAAAACCAGGTGTTCAAAAATATACTTTTGTACACCATAATTTTTTCAAGGTGTGCAACTGCACACCCTGTCCCGCGGAATCCGCCGTCCCTTCCATCCCTGCTCATCAGGGAGCGCCTTTGCTGTTCAAGGGAGCTTATGCTATCCAGAGGGGTGCCTTTTCTTTATGGGGGGCGCCTTTTGGTGTACAGGAGTGCTTGTGCTAACCAGAGGGCGCCTATACTATCCGGGGGCGTCGTTACTCCTCTACTGGGGGCGCCTTTTTCTATCCAGGGGCGCCTCTTGTTGTCTAGGGGCGCCTTTTTCTTTCCAAAGGCGCCTATGCTATCCAGAGGGGCGCCTTTACTCAAGGGGGGCCTTTTGCTTTCCAGGGCGCAGCTTTGATGTCAAGGTGCGCCATTTATATATGAAAATGTTTTTCTCACAGAGGATCCTACCTCTTCAGGTAGGCGGTGATTAGGCCTGATTTTCTCTGACCGGCCGGGGCGCCAGCCAAATCCTTGGGCGCCGCCCAAATCCGTGAGGGGGCGCCCCTCCGGACCAGTTCAAAACCAGGTGTGCGAAAATATACTTTTGTACACCATCATTTTTCATGGTGGGCAACTGCAGACCCTGTCCCGCGGAATCCGCCGTCCCTGCCGCCGTTGCCCTGGGGGGTCTCTCCAGGAGGCACCTCTGCTCTCCAGGGGGCGCCTTTCTTATCCAAGGGCGCCTATTTTATCCAGGGGGCGCCTTTTCTCTGCGGGGGGGGGCGCCTTTTGCTGTCCAGGGTGCCTGTGCTAATCAGGGGGCGCATGTGATATCTAGGGGCGCCGTTTCTCTTCTTCGGAGGCGCCTCAGCTGTCCAGGAGGCGCCTACGCTTTTCAAGGGCGCCCATGCTATCCAGAGGGGCGCCTTTACTCAAGGGGGGAGTGCCTATTGCTTTCCAGGGCGAAGCTTTGATGTCAAGGTGCGCCATTCATGTATGAAAATGCCTTTTTCACAGAGGATCCTACCTCTTTAGGTAGGCGGTGATTAGGCTTGATTTTCTCCTGACCGGCCGGGGGCGCCGGAAAAATCCGGGGGTGTCACCCAAATCCGTGGGGGCGGGGGGCGGGGCCTCTCCGGGCTAGGTCAAAACTAGGTGTGCGAGAAGATACTTTTGCACACCAACATTTTTCATGGTGTGCAACTGCAGACCCTGTCCCGCGGAATCCGCCGTCCCTGCCGCCGTTGCCCTGGGGGTCTCTCCAGGAGGCACCTCTGCTCTCCAGGGGGCGCCTTTCTTATCCAAGGGCGCCTATTTTATCCAGGGGGCGCCTTTTCTCTGCGGGGGGCGCCTTTTGCTGTCCAGGGGTGCCTGTGCTAATCAGGAGGCGCATGTGATATCCTGGGGCGCCATTTCTCTTCTTCGGAGGCACCTCGGCCGTCCAGGAGGTGCCTACGCTATCCAAGGGCGCCTATGCTACCCAGAGGGGCGTCTTTACTCAAGGGGGCGCATTTTGCTGCCCAGGGCGCAGCTATGATGTAAGGGGGCGCCATTCATATATGAAAATGTCTATTTTTCACAGAGGATCCTACCTCTTCAGGTAGGCGGTAATTAGGCTTGATTTTCTCTGACCGGCCGGGGGCGCCGGCTGAGGCCGGGGGAGGGGGCGCCTCCCTGGACAAAGCCAAAACAAGTGGTGCAAAAAGATACTTTTGCACCACTTGAAAAAATCGAGTGGTGCAACTGCACCACTTGCACCCTGGAATCCGCCGTCCCTGGGTGGAAGGACATGTGAGAAGCATTGAATTTGAGTTAAATAGTGAATAAATCACGTGACGGGGAAATTGAAGTGTCATGAAACTGTTGCGGTGTTTAACCTTCACACGGGTGGGGGTCTTTTTAGACCCCCCTCGGGTTTTTCCAAAGTGACCAAAAAACGGCGGCGCGCAGCGCCACCGAACTTGGTCTAGCTGTTCCTTCATCATTTTTACATCTTTCCTGAAAATTTTAGCTCAAGGTCATATCAGGTCAGGTCACCAGGCCAGGTGAAGTGACCTCATCTAAAAAAATTCTTAGGACCGCATAACTAAAAGAGGGGTTAATTGATCAAGTTCAAACTCATACCACATATTGGGCCCACCAGGAGCTACAACATTTGTTCCGGGATTTTTGATATTGGTGATCTAAGGTCATGTGCAGAGCATGACCTCCCCATTGTCAATACATGGGTAAAATCACGAAATGAGCTTTTCTCAGTACGTATGGATGGAATCAACTTCAAACATCGGTAACGACTTGCTCTTGGACCATTTCTGAAGTTGATACCAAAAATTTTGACTTGTGACCTTTAAAAGATCACCTTAGGTCAAATAAGCATTTTTTGGTGATTTGCTCTATAACTTTTGAATAAACTGAGATATAACTTTTATTTTGTCACCGAAGTGTTTGTATAGTCACTGCAAGTAAAATGATATATATCATGACTATACCAGATTAAGTTGGGTCAGACCATTGACCTGGGTCAGGTCAAACTCTTAAATTTGACCTGGGATAGCAATATTATATATCATTCCATTCGTATTGACAAGAGGATTGCAATGGTGTATCAACTATGGCTGTATCTTGTTTGGTTTGGAAGTTATTAGCGAAAAAAAGAAACACTCTTATGCATGGGTGGCTATGGACATTCCCAAGAATATGCCCAATATTCAGTGACCTGTAGCCAGTGACGGATCCAAGGGGGCCCAGGTGGCCCGGGCCCCCCCCTTAGGTCCGAAGCGCCTCATCATAGCTTAGCTCATATCGGGCGCCGAAGGCTCCCGATATGAGCGGCGCGCCTGTACCAATTTCGTGCGCCAAGGTGGTAGATACCACTTATTCCGTTTGAATTAACACATAGTCCTCAAAACCATGGCAAAGCGCCCCTGCCCAAACACTAGACGCCTTTACTGGTCTTTTGCGCCCCAGTAAAATGTTGAAGATGAAATTTAGAAAGTTAACAAAAGCGCCCCGGCAAAGACAAGGCGCCACTAGATAGCAGGATTGCGCCATGGGGAACTAATGCACCCCTGAGTAGCCTAGGCGCCCCCTGGATGAAGCGCCCCTGGGTAGCCTAGGCGCCCCCTGGATTAAGCGCCCTACGGATATCATATGCGCCCTTAGCTAGGAAAGGCGCCCCTGGGCAGTAAGGGCCAATCTTGGTAACATAGGTGCCCTGGACAGCATAAGCGCCCCTTAGATAGAAATAGGCGCTTTAGGAAAATAAAATGCTCACCTTGGGTAGAAAAAGGCGCCCTTTGATAGCCTAGGCGCCCACTGAAAAAAGCGCCCTACGGATGTCATATACACCCTTGGATAGCAAAGGCGCCCCTGGACAGCAAAGACAACCCTGAATAACACAAGTGCTGTGGACAGCTAAGGCGCCCCTGGGTAGCAAAGGCGCCCTTAGGAAGGCACCCCTTCGATAGAAAAGCCGCCTTTGGATAGCCTAGGCGCCCCCTGAATGAAGCGCCCTACGGATATCATATGCGCCCTTGGCTGGGAAAGGCGCCCCTGGGCAGCAAAGGCAAATCTTGGTAACATAGGTGCCCTGGACAGCATAAGCGCCTCTTAGCTAGAAGTAGGCGCTTTAGGAAAATAAAATGCTCACCTTGGGTAGACAAAGGCGCCCTTTGATAGCCTAGGCGCCCACTGGAAAAAGCGCCCTACGGATGTCATATGCACTCTTGGATAACAAAGGCGCCCCTGGACAGCAAAGACAACCCTGGATAACACAAGTGCTGCGGACAGTAAAGGCGCCCTGGGTAGCAAAGGCGCCCCTAGGAAGGCAAACTTTCGATAGAAAAGCTGTCTTTGGATAGCCTAGGCGCCCCCTGGATGAAGCACCCTACGGATATCAAATGTGCCATTGGCTAGGAAAGGCGCCCCTGGGCAGCAAAGGCAAATCTTGGTAACATAGGTGCCCTGGACAGCATAAGCGCCCCTTAGATAGACATAGGCTCTTTAGGAAAATAAAATGCTCACCTTGGGTAGAAAAAGGCGCCCTTTGATAGCCTAGCAGCCCACTGGAAAAAGCGCCGTACGGATGTCATATGCACCCTTGGATAACAAAGGCGGCCCTAGACAGCAAAGACAACCCTGGAAAAAACAAGTGCTCTGGACAGCAAAGGCGCCCCTGGATAGCAAAGACGCCCCTAGGAAGGCACCCCTCCGGTAGTAAAGGCGCCTTTGGATAGCCAAGGCGCCCCCTAGATAAACTAGGTGCCTGAGAAGGAAAATGATCGCCCCATTGGAAAGTACAGGCTCCTCTGTATAACATAGATGTCCCTTATCCATCTTCACCTACCCTGGATTGGAGCAGCGCCCCTCAAGAGCAAAGGCGCCGCTGAACAAAAAGGCGTCTCTGTATATCAAGGGCACTCCTAGATAATATATGCACCCCTTACATAGAAATAGGCAGTTCAGGGAAAGTGAAAGGCGGTCTTTGGTTAGGACGGCGCCCTTGGACAGCCTAGGCGCCCTTTGCATAAAGCGCCCTACAGATATCATATGCGCCCTTGGATAGCAAATGCGCTCCTGGACAGCAAAGTTAACCCTTCTTGAAATAGATAATCTGGACAGCATAGGCGGCCATGGATAAACTAGGCGCCTGAGAAAGAAAACAAGCGCCTCACCTGAGAGTACAGGCGCCCCAGGATATCATAGGTGTCCCTTTCCATCTTCAGCTGCCCTATTGTCTATGGTTTGGTACACCTGTCCGACAGTCGCGCGCTCTGTTACAGGGCTCGAGCGCTCAATTTGAGCATGGACTGCCTTTAACCACATTTCATTAACCTATAACTGAAGGCTTAGTGCTCCATCGCTGCAACCGGGTGCCTTTTTCAGTATGTGCTAAAAAAGACCCCCCACAATCTAAAAAAACTAAGAGAGCTAGAAAAAAGGGCAAAACGGCAATCGAAAGCTCTTCAAAAACGATGTCGAAAATACTTCGGCCATGTTTCTTGTCAGGTCAATATCAAGGTCACCAGAGTTCAAAATAGGTCAAAATCGCTAATATGAGGTGTACTAAGAAAACCTCATATATCTCAGAAAATATGATAGGTAGAAACATTTTACTAACACCATTTGAAAGCTCTTGAGTTGTTCTTTCATTGCAGTAGCATTAATTTTGTGTCAGGTCAAAGCCTAGGGAGCTACATACCACTGAATATTGGGCATATTCTTGGGAATGTCCATACCTACCCATGCATACGGGCGTTTCCTTTTTCGCTAATAACTTCAAAACCAAAAAAGATACAGCCATAGTTGATGCACCATTGCAATCCTCTCGTCAATACGAATCGAATGATATATAACATTGCTATACCAGGTCAAATCTACGAATTTGACCTGACCCAGGTCAACGGTCTGACCCAACTTGACCTGGTATAGTTATTATGTATATAATTTGCTTGCAGTGACTATACAAACACTTTGGTGACAAAATAAAAGTTATATCCTAGTTTATTCAAAATTTATAGAGTAAAACACAAAAAATGCTTATTTGACTTAAGGTGACCTTTTAAAGGTCACAACTTAAAATGTTTGGCATCCACTTCAGAAATGGGCTAAGATTAAGTCTTAACCAGTGTTTGAAGTTGATTTCATCCATACTTACTGAGAAAAGCTAATTTCGTGATTTTCCCCATGTATTTACAATGGGGAGGTCATGCTCTGCACATGACCTTAGGTCACCAATATAAAAATCCCGGAACAAATGTTGTAGCTCCTGGTGGGCCCAATATGTGGTATGAGTTTGAACTTGATCAATTAACCCATCTTTTAGTTATGCGGTCCTAAGCATTTTTTTTAGGTGAGGTCACTTTACCTGGCCTGGTGGCCTAACATGATATGACCTTGAGCTAAAATTTTCAGGGAAGATGTAAAAATGATGAAGGAACAGCTAGACCAAGTTTGGTGGCGCTGCGCGCCGCCGTTTTTTGGTCACTTTGGAAAAACCCGAGGGGGTCTAAAAACCCCTACCCGGGCGAATGTTAAGCTGGTCAGGGTCCCCTGGGTTGGTACCGTTTACGTTTAACTGATATAAATCCCTTCAGCTTGTTTGGGGCCCGTTGTGCGTATCTGGCCACTAGTTCGTCGAGGCACCCAGCTAGTCTGGCCCTATTAGTTTTAGGGGCCTTCTGAGCTGCTGCAGGGTCCCCTGAGAGTGTCTGGGCCCCATGAGTTGAAAATTGGACCCCTTGGTTAGTTTTGAGTCCCTGAGCTTATTTAGTAACCGTTTAAATAGGTAGGCACCCCACGCTGGTCTTGAGAATCCTGTGTTGGCACTGAGGTCAAATGAGCTCGTCAGGGGCCCTTATCTAGGCCCCCTTAACTGGCACGGGCCCCTCAGCTGATTTTGGAGACCCAAAATCCATCCTACCGGATTCCACCCACGCCAGATTTCCTGACTCCCTGAGGGCCCCTGGGGGCCATTGGGGATTTTTTCCCGCGATCAGCGCTGGGGTCCCTCCCCCGAGACAAAGCTTACAACATGTCTCTGTCTCTTTACTCTAGCGTCTGCCAGAGTTGAGCTAGAATCATTTTAGGCACAATTCGCTTCCTCTCGTTACGGCGAATCATCAAATAATGTATCATAATATGACTATACTAGGTTAAAACATAAAAATGACCTGACCTAAGGTTAGGTCAAGGCCACCATCTAGCCTAAAATAGTCAGTATGCATATCAATCAACTCACAATAACAATAAAAAATGTTATCAAAATACGGGTTTTATCAATATTTCCTGCAAAGCAATTGACCCAAGTCTTAAAACCTGCTTAGGAAGCCCCAGATGAACTCTCAGAGGTAAAATGTCTAAACTTGCAACATGAACCGATAAAGAAGCCTAGGGTACTATGATTTGGGGAATCCAAAGGTATTTCAAGCGGCGTCTGCAGACATAGAGCAATTTTTTGGCAAATTTCCGTTTTACCCCGTGCATTTTCAATGGAGAGGTCTTGATTCGTACCTGTCCCTAGGTCATCAATGGGAAAAATCCCGGAATAAATTTATTAGTACTTTTTGGGGCCATTATATGGTACAAGTTTGAATTCGATAGATTCACCCTTTTCTTACTTACGCCAACTTAAACATTTTTTTGGGGTGAGGTCACTTGACCTACACTGGTGACCTGATCTGAGATGACGCAACCTTAAATTTTGAGGGGAAGTTGCGGAATTGATCAATGATAAGGTGTGACAAGTACTGTGTCGCTTCGCGCCGACGTTTTTTCGTGCCACTGAGAGATCTCGAGGGGGTGTTCAAGCACCCCCAACGGGCCGGAACGGGGCGCGAATACTCTAGAACAGGGCTGAGGCCAAAAGGGAAGGCTCTAAACAATATCTGAAATTTTGAGGTCAAGGTCCTTCAAGGTCATTGACCTATTACGGCACAACCCAACATATTATGCCTAATTTACGCTATAACTAGCGCTGTGCCCAAGCTCACCTATGACCTTTGATCAAGCCTTGATGATCAAGGCCAGTCACCTTTAAAATTTGACCTGTGACCTTGATCTAAACACTGAATAACCTTCACTTTGATGTAATAGCATACCTTATAATAGGCGTCGTAACATTATGCAACGTCATTTAGGGGCTGTCCAGGAGTACCTGTGCTCATCAAGGAAACCTATGATTTCTGGAAGGGCCTTTGCTTCGATGAGGCACCTGTGCCACCCAGGGGCGCCTTCGCTCCCCAATGGACGCAACCTGGCTATCCAGGGGCATCTTTGCTGTTCCGGGGGTGCCTTTGATACCCAGTGCCAAAGGGGAGCTTTTTCTTATCCAGGCTCACCTTGGTATTGAGGGGCGTATTTGTATTCAAGGTAACCTATACTACCCACTGGCGCTTACCCTATGCAAGGGGCGCTTAGGCTATCCAGGGGGCGGCAATTTGCTATACATAGGGCGCCCTTATGCTCTCCATGGGCACCTCATTCAGAGGGTGCCTCTGATATTCAGGGGCGCTTTTCCTATCAGCAGGGTACCTGTGCCATCTTGGGGCTATTCTTATCAAGGGACGCTGCTGTTATTCAGGAATACCTACACCACTGTCGAGGGTCGCCTTTGCTACCCAGAGGCGCCTTTACTTCTTAGAAAGTTTGGCGCCCGTGGTTTAAGGAGTGCTTTGGCATCGATTGATTGCTCTATTATTGGGCTTAGGTGCGCGTGAACCTTGAGCTCATGTAGCGCTCATATTGTTGCTAAGGAACGCTTATGCTATCAAAGGGCTCCTTTACTATCCAGGGCCTCTGTTTTATTCAAGGCAGTCTGTTCTATCCACGGGCATCTGATATTTCGGGGGCGGTGCCTAGGTTATTCAGGAGGCGGCTTTTTTCTCCACAGGGGCGCACTATTGCTTTCCGGGAGCGCCGTTACTGCCCAGGGGTGTCCTTCTATCCAGGGGCGCATATGCTGTCTAGGTGTATTTTTCAATCACAGACATGATAGAAATACATGCCCCTACGTTATCCTGGGGTGCTTTTTGTCTCTGGTAAGGCGCTATTTTTCTCTTCCGGGCACCAGTTTATCCAAGGGCACCTATGCTGTCCAGAGACCCTTTGTTATCTAGGGCTGCCTTCGCTGTTAACGGGCACCTTTGCTACCCAAAGGGAGCATTTTACTTTCCTGGAGTGTCTATTTCCATCTAAGGGCCGCATATGCTATCTTGAAGCGCCTTTGCAAACATGGGGTGCATTTTTCTATGCAGGGGCGCCTTTGCACTTGAGGGGCGCCACGGCAATCCAGGAGGAGCCCAAAATAGATGGACAATAACAATTCTGAAAAAAGGCGCTCGAACACTGAAATAAAGTGCCTAGTTATCAGAAAGAGGCACTCATCTGCTGAGCGGAGAGGACTGCTGGTTGGTGAGGGCAGCGTTCTCGGAAGTGGGGCGCACATACTGAAAAAGGCACCCAGTTGCAGCGATGGAGCACTAAGCCTTCAGTTATAGGTTAATGAAATGTGGTTAAAGGCAGTCCATGCTTAAATTGAGCGCTCGAGCCCTGTAACAGAGCGCGCGACTGTCGGACAGGTGTACCAAACCATAGACAGTAGGGCAGCTGAAGATGGAAAGGGACACCTATGATATCCTGGGGCGCCTGTACTCTCAGGTGAGGCGCTTGTTTTCTTTCTCAGGCGCCTAGTTTATCCATGGCCACCTATGCTGTCCAGATTATCTATTTCAAGAAGGGTTAACTTTGTTGTCCAGGAGCGCCTTTGCTATCCAAGGGCGCATATGATATCTGTAGGGCGCTTTATGCAAAGGGCGCCTAGGCTGTCCAAGGGCGCCGTCCTAACCAAAGGCCGCCTTTCACTTTCCCTGAACTGCCTATTTCTATGTAAGGGGTGCATATATTATCTAGGAGTGCCCTTGATATACAGAGACGCCTTTTTGTTCAGCGGCACCTTTGCTCTTGAGGGGCGCTGCTCCAATCCAGGGTAGCTGAAGATGGATAAGGGACATCTATGTTATACAGAGGAGCCTGCACTTTCCAATGGGGCGCTCATTTTCCTTCTCAGGCACCTAGTTTATCTAGGGGGCGCCTTGGCTATCCAAAGGCGCCTTTACTACCGGAGGGGTGACTTCCTAGGGGCGTCTTTGCTATCCAGGGGCGCCTTTGCTGTCCAGAGCACTTGTTTTTTCCAGGGTTGTCTTTGCTGTCTAGGGCCGCCTTTGTTATCCAAGGGTGCATATGACATCCGTAGGGCGCTTTTTCCAGTGGGCTGCTAGGCTATCAAAGGGCGCCTTTTTCTACCCAAGGTGAGCATTTTATTTTCCTAAAGAGCCTATGTCTATCTAAGGGGCGCTTATGCTGTCCAGGGCACCTATGTTACCAAGATTTGCCTTTGCTGCCCAGGGGCGCCTTTCCTAGCCAATGGCACATTTGATATCCGTAGGGTGCTTCATCCAGGGGGCGCCTAGGCTATCCAAAGACAGCTTTTCTATCGAAAGTTTGCCTTCCTAGGGGCACCTTTGCTACCCAGGGGCGCCTTTACTGTCCGCAGCACTTGTGTTATCCAGGGTTGTCTTTGCTGTCCAGGGGCGCCTTTGCTATCCAAGGGTGCATATGACATCCGTAGGGTGCTTTTTCCAGTGGGCGCCTAGGCTATCAAAGGGCACCTTTGTCTACCCAAGGTGAGCATTTTATTTTCCTAAAGCGCCTATTTCTATCTAAGGGGCGCTTATGCTGTCCAGGGCACCTATGTTACCAAGATTTGCCCTTACTGCCCAGGGGCGCCTTTCCTAGCTAAGGGCGCATATGATATCCGTAGGGCGCTTAATCCAGGGGGCGCCTAGGCTACCCAGGGGCGCTTCATCCAGGGGGCGCCTAGGCTACTCAGGGGTGCATTAGTTCCCCATGGCGCAATCCTGCTATCTAGTGGCGCCTTGTCTTTGCCGGGGCGCTTTTGTTAACTTTCTAAATTTCATCTTCAACATTTTACTGGGGCGCAAAAGACCAGTAAAGGCGTCTAGTGTTTGGGCAGGGGCGCTTTGCCATGGTTTTGAGGACTATGTGTTAATTCAAGTGGAATAAGTGGTATCTACCACCTTGGCGCACGAAATGGGTACAGGCGCGCCGCTCATATGATGAGGTACAGGCGCGCCGCTCGATATGAGCTGAGCTATGATGAGGCGCTTCGGAGCTAAGGGGGGGCCCGGGCCACCTGGGCCCTCCCCCTTGGATCCGTCACTGCTCTAGTGTATTCCTGTTTTCCGCATAATTACGTAATTTCCCGAAAGGGCTTCAGCACAGCCCAGATTTGACCTCAATGACCTCGTTTCAACTTGAAGTTACTTCGACCTACGTCAATGAGACTTGGCCAAAATGTAGATTAGCATTCCCCCACACTTCCTCACACGGGCGTTTTTCCAACCTCCTTGGTTTCTGATATCTCAGGGGGGACACTTTAGGACCCCTCCATTGCGCGTTGACGCCAGACCCCTCTCCGCTGCGCATGTTAACATATGAAAAAAGATTTGATTGCATTTGGAACGAGTTTGTTTTTTCAGCCTCCTTACAGCCTACTTGTTTTTAGCTCGAAGGTTTCTTATCCCGCACGAGGTTAGGTAGTGGTGGCTCATACTGCCATCGGAGCAAAGGTTAATATTTAAGTTACTATTAAAGCATATGTGATACAGAAACTCATTGAAACGAACAGTTACTTGTGTCCAACTATAAGTTTTCCACCAAAAAATTATCAAGTTCCTCCAAGTGAAAATATAGCAAAGATGGCTCGATTTGCACTTAACACGCGCCCCGTTGGGGAGGGGGCGAAATTCGCCCCTCCCTGGTTTTCCCCAGATAGCTCAAAAAGGTAGAGGAGCAGAATAACAAAACTTTTTTTGCTTCCATTGTGCTTATATTGTCACGAGAAGTCGATTGATATGCAACATGACGATACCGGGTCACTCTCTGACCCTGACCTAGCTCGAGGTCAAGTCATTTTCACTATTTGACCTAGGAAGGTCATATTATACATCATTCAATTCGCAGCGATGAGAGGAATCCAATGATGCATAAAGATTTTTTTCAGATTAGAGCAGAGGAATATAATATAGGTAGACAGAACAAAACATAACATAAACTGCCAGCAAAGAAGCATCTGCAGCAGAACGAGAAAAAAAGAAAAAAACATACAAAACAGTGAGAGTAACAGGACACAACAGAACGAGACGAGCCCTAAATAACGAAAGTGAACAAAAATATAATGCAAAACACACCCAGAAGAAAAATAAAAGTAAGAACAAACAAAACAGGAGACAAAACAAAAACTAAGTTAAGTTAAAAGCATGGGGCCAACATATGTTCAGCAAATCAAATATACAAAAGAAACCATGTAATTACCTATTAAAAGTAAGAAAAATAACATAGAAATAAGGATAAGCACTAAGTAGTGTACAAACCTATGAAACTCAAAAACATTTGATCACAGCATGCGATCTGTGAGAACCAATCAAGGTCCTAGAATAACAAAACTTACATTGCCTTATTTCTAATAAATTTTACACATCTGACCAGATTTTTGAGCTAAGTTCATGCCAGATCAAGGAGTTATTCAAGGTCAAGTGACCCGACCTCAAAACCTAAAATCACGAGTTTGAAGCGGCGCCCAGGGAATGTCAGCAAACGTATCTGTTTGAAACTTCTACAATATAATGAGGTCATTAGGGTCTACAAATCTAACATCTCGGAAATTTGATATTGTTGACCTAAGGCGGGGTCAATTTTTTGGCACCCCCATTGTAAGTCTATTGAGAAAAATAGTTTTCGGTAAATACGCGATAGATAAAGCTGAAAATGCTCAAACATTGTATTCTTACCACGATCTTGACCATAATGTTGAGTTTTTTTACCATCTGACCTTTTAAATGTCATGTCAGGTCACGGGAGCATGGAGTGATTGTTTTGTCAATAACTTCTCACTGAATTGAGATAAAGTTCCCATTTTGCTTGCATTGTACTTATATTGTCACGGAGAGTCGATTGAAATGCAACATGACCATACCAGGACACTCTGTGACGCTGACCTAGCTCAAGGTCAGGTCATTTTCACTATTTGACTTAGCAAGGTCATATTATACATCATTCGATTTGCGGCGATGAGAGCAATCCAATGATGCATAGATATTTGCTCTAGCTTCCCTGCGGGCAGATCTAGAGAGAGAAACGTACACTGCTCTGTTGTAAGCCTATGGAAACTTCTTTGACCTATGCTGACCTCAATATTGACCTGACATAAAAATTCTTCGTATAAAATCTCTTTGCCTTGTCAAGAGCTTTCGAGCACCGCTCATAATTTTACTTTAGCTTTCGTGGGGAATGAGATACAGAGGGAGCGAAACCCCCCAGCGAGGCGCGTCATGCCAGGGACCCAGCGGGGCGCGTGTTAACTTAGGAATCCGACCGATTCCAAAAGCCATCTGATAATTGATCAAAATCTGACCAGATTTTGTGTCCATTGCATCCCTAACCTATTGGGGATGCTCTCAGGTTCCTGTTTCCTTACCTTTGTTGTGATGGTTGGGTGCCGGGTGCACACCTAGACGTATGACTTGTAACAGCTGTGTGTTGCCATCTGTGTTGACATTTGAAGTCAGGGTTCGCACCTGTCTCAAAAGTACATACAACGAAGAAACAGACTTTAACACACGCAGTGGAGAGGGGTCTGGCGTCAACACGCAGTGGATGGCGTCCAATTGCTCTCCTGAGATCTCTGAAACTAAAACGGTTAGAAAATGCCCGTTGGGTGAGGGGGGTGTGGGGATGATGGCGATCTACCTTATGACAAAAGTTAATTGACCTAGGCCAAACGAGGTCTTAAAGGTAAAATGTGGGCCGTGCTGGAGACCTATTGGAAAATGCCGTGACTATGCAGAACAAGCCGGGAATACTCCAAAAAACGGACTGAGGTCGTAGGTGAAAGGTCCCATAAAATGCTCCCCTAAACATTTTAGGTCAAGGTTACTCAACACCCAAAGGTGAGCCTCCGAGCCACCTTCACCCTGGTGGGGGAGGGGGTGCTCAAACACCCACCTCTCTAACTCAGCTCCTATTCGGGATGGCGAAAAAAGCGAAAGCTGTTGGATAGCTCATACAAATTCATGAAGAAATTACATCGACCACTTTTTGGCTCAGGTCAATATTGAGGTCATGACAGGTCAAAGACGATGGCATGTTAAAGAAGGGTTTCCGGGCTCTAGCATCTGATAGAGTGGAATTATAATCATTTAAGGCACTATTCAGGTGCTCTCGTTACGGCGAATCGAATGATGGATAATATGACTACACTCGGTCAAAACATAGAAATGGCCTGACCTAAGGTTAGGTGCAGGTCCCTATCCTACCTAGCATAGTCAATATGCATATCAATGGAATTGCAATAGCCATCTAAACGTAATATATCAAAATCAAAGCTTCGTCATCATGTCCTTGTCATTTCCTTCAAAGTTATTGACACAAGTCTGAAACCTGCTTAAGTAGCCCCAAATGACCTCTCAAAGGTCACAGGTCGAAAATTGCAATATGAACCTGGAAAGGGGCCCAAGATTCCACGATTTGGAGAATATGAAGATATTTGCAGCTTTTCTACACAAATACAGCCCAAAACCTGTTTTCCCCATGCATTTCTAATGGAGAGGTCGTGATTCGTACCTGACCCAAGGTCATCGATATATAAAATCCCGGAATATAGTTTGTAGTATTCCGTGGGCCTATCGGCACTTGGCGCCGCAGTTTTTTTAGGCCGTCAGGAAAACCCATGAGGGTGTTCAAACACCACCCTCCCCCACTGGGGCGAAGGTTAGGGTCAATTACCTATGACGTAACAATAAGACATATTCCCAATAATGTACAATATAACTGACACTATAGCAGCCTTTGGGCGGGAATTCAGGGTTTGACCTTGAAAAGACCTTTGAACTCAACCCGTGACCTTGACCTTGACCTCGAGTAGCCTTTACCATGAAGCCATAGTTACCATGCGTCATACTGAATACCATCTGACCGGAATACTGGAGTCAATGACCTAGACCTGTGACCTTTGACCTTGACCTTAAACTTCATAGGGGTTTACCTTGACTTATAACCTGATTATATGCGGTTATGATGTTACCTCTCGGTCTATAGAACGAGTGGCATAAACTGTATACAGTGCAGGCGAACTGGTGCGGCCGCGCGATTGCGACGGTATGAAAATATAGGCCTGACTTTGAAAGCCTATAAGTAAGCAAATTATTGACCGATGTTAAAAATATTTTCACCAATTGATGCACTAATATTTTTTAATGTGGCTAAGTAACGTTTTCTGGCGGCAAGCGGTTCTCTGGTCACCTCGGATAAATAGATGGGAAGGGAGCCACTCTATGACCCCCACTGTCCGTGATAAAATCCGTTCTAATGGCAGCAGAGAACACACCCAGATGAAAATCCTAAAATAGGTGAACTGATCGCGTGCTGCTTTGATCACTGGCGAATTCAAAAAGGGGAAAATACATTTGCCCCTAAGCCTCAGAATTTTCGCGGATTAATAAAAACATGTTATTTCATTATTGTGGGCCTCGGTGCCCCTCCCCTACACCCTCCCCAATCATTGGCCTGCATCCGGCACTAGCTTGGAACTAATTTTACGCAATACCAGTGAGCTCTAAAACATATGTGAGTGGCAGCTCAGCCTGAAATGCGTCAACGTCTAACGGTACTCTCGAGAGCTAACGCCACAAAAACCACACAGCGTGTTTGACCTTATCAGTCGTCGGTGAAGTGCGGAGTATGACGCGTGTGCGGCAGTCGTAGTCGAGGCTAATACTGAGCAGGCTCATTGTCAGCCCATCGCTCAAACGCTGAAGTACAACTGAAAGACCAGTGTGATACTTTTGGTATCAGATAAAAGTTAACATAACCATGAAAGTGAGCCGCAATGTGCCGCTTCAAACTGCATAAGTCAATACAAGTCAAACTGTTTTCAATATGATGCAAATTAAGTAGCCCTGCCTGAGAGCACGCTGTGATTTGGGTGAATCAAGCTTTTACGGTGATGGTTCTCTGTGTGTGCCATTAGAGCCAAAAGAAGTTTCAGTTGCCGAGAACGTGCCGTCCTGTTCCGGTAATCATCCGCGATGTCGCCTCCTCGCCATCCTCCAGCAGCAGAAGTCTGCAGCTGTACCTACTCTCCTCTCTGGCGGCTATAAGCAATTTGCTCTTCGGCTATGACACCGGAATTGTCTCCGGCTCCATGCTTCTGGTGCGCAAGGACTTCCACCTCACTGACTTTTGGCACGAGCTGATTGTCTCAGTCACCGTCGGCACCGCCTGGCTCGGCGCACTGCTGGGTGGCCCCAGCACGGACAAGTTCGGACGCAAGCCGGTCATCCTGGTGGCCGGCGTTCTCTTCGTCATCGGGTCGGCCACCATGGCTGCAGCCGGCACTAAGGAGATCCTGCTGGTGGGGAGGCTGATCGTTGGGCTGGGGATCGGCCTTTCCAGTATGTCGGTGCCTATCTACATCTCCGAGTCGGCACCGGTGGCCATCCGCGGCCTGCTGGTGACGTTGGCGACGGCGTGCATCACTCTGGGACAGCTGGTCTCGGGTCTGGTGAGCGGTGCTCTCTCCACCACCGAGCACGGCTGGCGCTGGATGCTGGGCCTGGGGGCTGTCCCTGCTGCACTCCAGCTAGTCGGCTTTGCCTTCATGCCGATGTCGCCGAGGTTTCTCGTCAGCACGGGGGCGAGTCGATCAAGCAGAACAGGTAACTGGTTTGTCATCTATATGTACGGAAGTGTTCCTTTCTGAGAGCAGGTCTAAAATATTCTACCAAAACCAACTCAACACGTTTATTTTTCAAAATTATGTTCAATCGGGAGCCTGTCGAAAATAGTATCCACAGAAATTTCTATGCTCTTCTATTTCTAGCAAGGGCCTTTTGTTTCTTTACATTTTTACTTTACCTCCAGTGACCTTGAGCGGACCGGGTGACCTAGAGCCACTTCATTGTCTTTCTTCAGATCGGATATACAGTTACCACCACATGTATTTGTGCTTTTTGTTTAAAGATTGGTTCGCATACTGATTACTGACATGTATGTACCTATGGGAATAGCTATTTGGCCTGAAATGACCTGAAATAAGGCAGGTTTGTAGAAAACTTAGGAACAAAAAACGATAAGGTATTGAGTGTCACTTATTTTGCAGGCTTTCGCTTGTAGTCACTTTACTTTATGTGGACCACGAGAGGCATGTCTTATCCTCAGCTGGGCGCGTACTAAATATCGTAACATACTACGCGCCTTTCTAGGAGATTCAATCAATGTTGCAGCGGCTGAACTAAGATTTCAGGAGTCTGCATGCAAATCCAGCTGCCCATGTGATGGCCTTCACCATGCATATGTTGTATTTCAGCCGACGACACAGAAAATAATATGATGGCGGCAGCATAAGTGCCTAAACCATGTTTTTAGGGTCTTTCAAACCAATAACCTTTCATGCAACATTCCAATCACAAAGAGCCTTATGGTTTCAGGCTATTTTTGATGATAATGGATTTTGTTATACACTGAGAGATGAAAATGCAAAATGTACTAAATGTTTTTTTCAGGATATCGACCTTCTATTTGAAAGAAAAAAGAATATCCGATTAAACATTCTCTATAAATTTTAATATTCTATCCCTGCATTAACAAAGGAGTGCTGATATAGCCCAAAATATTTGTAATATTTTTGCATTCTACATCTCAGTGCCGCCAAAAAAGCAAAACCTTTGAAATCACACTAACACGCTGAATGTTCGTTATTATTGTTATGCTCGTTATTTTTATACTGATTGGTATTAAAAGGGAGAAAAACACTGATATTGTTGCCATATACCTATTTGTAGAAATATAATTCCCGATGACCTACATAAGAAATGCCCACAAACACTGAAAACGTCAAGATATTGGGAAACTTGAAAGTATTATAAATTTGAAGGCTGCACACCAAACATACTTCTTATATTTCATCTGGTTGAAATTGGTTAATTTGAGGTAGAGGAAGGTGCTCTTTGGTCCTCCCTGACAGTCTTGGTACGCGCGTGCTCTTCCTCAGGTGCTGAGAAGGATCCGCAGCAGTGATGCCGACGTCTCAGGAGAGCTGGCTGCCATCCAGACCGACTTTGCGGCGCAGCAGAGTCTTCTGCTGACTGCCTCCGGAGAGGCACGCTCCACATTGCGTGAGGTACTGCGTCGCGCTGCCACCAGACGCGCCTTGCTGGCCGGCTGCTTCCTGCAGCTGTTTCAGCAGATCTCCGGCGTCAACACCGTGGTCTACTACAGCGCCAGCATCATCACACTGGCCGGTGTCAGGGACACATCCACCGCCATCTGGCTCTCCTGCATCGTCAGCCTGCTCAGCTTCGCTTTCAAGTTTGTAGGCATGGCACTGGTGGAGCGTATTGGGCGCCGACAGATTCTGCTCTGGAGCACAGTAGGGTCGACACTAGCTCTTATTCTTCTTGGAGCAGGGTTCCAAATTAGTGCCGCTAACTCTCCAAAGGTTGAGATTATTGGAACGGACTCCTCCTGTGCCAGTTTTTCTACCTGTTCGGACTGTGAGAATGGTGGTGTGTGTGGCTTCTGTTTCCGCGACCTTCCCGTGGGTCCAGCCAATGGATCCTGTCTACCTCTTGTGTCATCATATAACTCATCAGCGCAGACTGGCCGTTGCGCCAACGCTTCTGCTTTAGGAGTGAACTCGTTAACGTGGGCGTCCAACTGGTGTCCGACAGATTATGCGTGGATCCCAATCACAGGCATGTTTCTCTACATATCGCTATACTCTCCAGGCTTAGGCGCCATGCCTTGGACCATCACGTCTGAGGTCTACCCGTTGTGGGCACGTAGCACCTGCAACTCCATCACCACCGCCGTCAACTGGGCCTTCAATCTGTTGGTCTCTCTGACGTTCCTAACGTTGACCCACGCCATCACAAGGCAGGGCACGTTCTATATGTTTGCTGGCTGTACTGCCCTGGGGCTAGCTGTGTTCTATCTGACCATTCCTGAAACGATGGGCGTATCACTGGAGGAGATGGATACCAGGTTTTCTGAGCCGTGGGGTCTGCATGCGCCTCGATTGCCCAGCAGACTAGAAACAGAAGAGCAAGCCAAGGACGAGGATAACTTAGGATTTGACGATGACCAATGACGTACTGATTGTAATAGATGATGCACCAGATATTCTAGCAAGCAACTGGTTGTGTTTGGCAGGGATTTGGTGTTCCGTTGATGCTGTGCAGCGGTGGCTACGTCAGAACCAACACCTATGTTTCTCGCGTACAACTCCAATCTCGCAGCAGCATCGATGATGTTTTTTTTGCACACAGACCCATGGGCTGAGGCTAGGCAGCAAACACTCCAGCCCAAACTTAGATCTAACCTCGGATTAAGAGTGCAATTTTCAATCTCTTTGGGGGCTTCCGAACATGCCAATCCTAATTTGAACACACCCAAGTCCTGTTTTGAGCACCCTAATACAAGTGACGCCCCCTGAATGAGCATTGCTGCCCTGATTCATGCCCCGGTCTTACCACTGTGGCCTTGATTCATGCCGCCCCCCAGCTCATCATTACCACCTCAGCTGATGAATGCGCCCCGAGCTTATCACACAAATACCACCGACTCACCATTCCCGTCCTCGGCTTATCACCTTTACCCTGATTCGTACCGCCCTGACCAAACACTGTCGCCCCAGCTTATCACTTTCACCCTAATGTTGTGTCATCCCTAGCCCATAACTGCCACCCCCGATTAATCACTGCCGCCATCGGCTCATCACTGCCACCCTGATTCTTGCCACCCTGTTAATAAGGGCAAAAGTTAACACGCGCATTGACGGGGGTCGGGCACCCGCCCCCCTCGGGTTTTTCGGAGAAAGCAGAAAAACGGCGGCGCGTAGCGCCGCCGTACTTGGCATACCTTTTCCCTCATCATTTTTACAGCTTCTGTGAAAATTTTAAGGTTAGGTCATCTCAGGTCAGGTCACCAGTACAGGTCAAGTGACCCGACCTCAAAAAAAGTTTAAGATAGCATAAGTCGGAGCAGGGTGAACTTATCCGATTGAAACTCATATCACACAATGGACCTACCGAGTTCTCTAAAATATGTTCCGGTATTTTTTATATCGATGACCTAAGGTCAGGTACGAGGCATGACCTCTCCATTGGAAATACATGGGAAAAATGGTTTTCATAGAATAACTCAGTAACGGATGGTGATAGAGCATTTATTTTAGCTCCATTAGACTCGCCTGGGCTTTGCGGTTTTAATGATACGCATTTTATATAATTTGACCCTGACCTGACCTCAGGTCAGCTCAAATCCTTAATTTGACCTCGCAAGGTCAAATTATATATCATTCGATTCGGCTTGCTGAGAGGATTCATATAGTTCAAGTCGTTTTTCTCTATCTTTACTTGTTCAGATGTCAGGGCCGAAAAACATAATTTAAATGTTTGATTTACTATGACGGCAGGTTTTGACCTCTCGTGACCTTAAATGTGACCTGACCAAAAAATGATTCAAATGCTTTCGATGGAAAAGTGGATGGGCAGCCCAACGCCGTTTACCGTTTTTCGCTACCTACCATGGTTCTCGAGATCTTGGGGGCGGGTACCCGCCACCCCTCGTCAAAGCGAAAGTGGCTCAGACCCCGTCAATGCGCGTGTTAAAGGGCGTTTGAGCAAAAATAAAAGGCATGTACGTGTGCAGTGAAGTTAGGATATTTTTTGACATTCACAGAACAATATAAAGGTTACTTGGGGCGCTCACGGTGAGCCTTTCACGTAGTAATTAAGCTCTTGGCTTTCGTTTCATCCACTTTGCCATTCCGGAGGTACAGCTTAACCCCAAAAACTAATCAACTTCAATTATGGATAAATTTACAACTGAGGCTGGTTTCTTTTAAGACCTATTTTAAAACCGTGATAGACAGATATTCATGTGTTGGTGTAAATTTAAGACCTATATGTAGCTTCGGGATGTCGCCTAAAAAGCAAATGTCTTTGGAATGGCTGTAGAATACCTGCCCACCATTAAAATAAATCTCCTCTGTTCTGTAAAACGCGCAAAACACGATAAATTACAGATGTGGCGCAACGAAGGGTGCCGCCTCCGCAACGCTGCCGCCTCAATGGGTGCCCCCTCCCCCACCGGCTGAGCAACTGAATTTTTTTTGAATTACATCCCTGCCTCGGATCACCGCACGAAGTCGCTTTTTAACGGCCGATATGAGCTAGCGGGGTGAGCTTGACCAAAGGCAGAGGAAGCAGAGCGGCAGTCCGAGTCCATGGTCACACAGCTACAGCAGGAATAGCTGAATGAATGTACTCTGCATGTACATTTTTGATCGTGAAGCTCTCATCTTGTTCTATCGAAAAGAAAATATGTTTATTTCATTAATGGGGTAGCAAAATTCCATTACCTTCAAGTTCTGATTACAGGACCGAATAGTATCGAACAAATTTAGAGGAAACGTGATGGAAATTGGATTCGACAAATTTCAAGCCCATACAGCGCGAATTCGGTGTGCTAAATACTGCGCTCATTTATGACATCGCTGATGTATTTGCGTATAAGGTACACCATATCACTAAGAGTGCGGTTGGGTGTTTGTAATCATTTGAAACGGCGTAAGAAAATACGAAAAACTCTTAAATCATACTGTGCAATAGTGTAGCTTTTCTAGCACTGAGCAGGCGTGTGAACCTGTATGCTAATGAGTGGATGAGCATCCCTAAATGACCGAAAGGCACCCCTAAGCTTCTAAAAACACTCCTATTTTTCGGTTACAACTGAGTTCGGCTCGATAATACTGCGGATAACTGTACTGCGCACTAACTAACTGTAATTTTACTGTAATACTGCGGGTTACAGTAAAAGGCTATGCACGTCCTAGGGACGTTGGGTGAGCGGGCCGTGACGCGCATTCCCCCAACTGGCCTTCTAGAGGGAAAGTCTCCCAAAAAACATTGCGGCGCTCGGCCTGTTACTTTCACCTTTTCCTATACAATCAGTGTGGACTTATGCAAATGTTCCCAAGTTTTTTTTCAAAATAATGTGCCTTGGTAGGACTCTCCGAACTATTCAGTATTAGCTTTTCCCCCTGTTGTATTGTATTGTATTGTTTCATTCTTGAGCAGATCCAAACATTTCTGGTTTATCATGGCTCGTGTTAGAGCTCAGAAAAAGTAATTTGGTTCCCCAACGCAGACCAGTTGATGCCCCGAGAGGAGAGAAATGTTCCCCAGAGGCAATTATAGCTTGTGGAGCAGAAGCCTGAGCACATGACTATTATTCGTCACATTCAGGTAATACAAGTAGGTATAGTATTTATGAGGGGATATTATTCAAAATTGGTTTAGATGGTCTTCACGCAATGAAAATATCTTTTAAAGTGTAAAATAATTCGAAATCTTATAATACTTTTAAATTATTGGGTGTTAAGATATTCTTTATGCATATTCGTAAGTAACCTGGGACCATGATTCCAACAAAAAATTAGAATATGTTGGCAATTTCAAAAGTTATAGGCATATAAACGTTTGACACACTCGTAAAGGCCTTCATGTATGGCCCAATATCTCTCATAGCTTATGCTCAATTGCTTAAAATTTGTATTTATATTTTCTGACATTTCCATTCAAAGTCTGTGAATGAAATCTAAATTTGATAAAAAATCTAAAAACTAAAAAAACTGGACCACATTTGTTTTCAATTTTTATCCAAGGATGTCAAAATTGGTCTAAAGCAAGTTCAAACGCCAAAATATTTTTCAAATCCCCTAATAATTCTAAAAACTATAGGTAGATGAAATGTGTCATACCGACAAGAGTAAGAACGAATCATTAATTTCTTTAAAACATATAGTTCAATTGCGGTTAAGCTCATTTTTCCAAATCATAGAACTAAACTGGCTGGCTTAAAAGTTTACCAGTTTCAGCTTAATGATAAATGGTGAGTGAAAGACCAAGACAAATTTAACTTTACAGGTAGATACTTCCTCCACACAGCATGACATGCTGACTGTAAAAATTACAATTTTGTCCGCTGAAACATTTAAGCTATCAAAGCAAACTTGAGTCTTACTTGCAGGAAGGCAGGTAGGTACCTGAATTAATGCATGCTTACCTTGGGATGGTACAAAATGTCTAATAAATCATTTTATCATGCTCCCCCTGTCAACCACTTTAAGCATTAATCAGTCAGTGCCCAGCTGAAAGTCCACACCACGCCCCACTTTTTAAAGGTTCTGGAAAAATAACAGGAATTATATGAAACCGGTATGGACCGAGTGCCGCGCGTGGGCGCATCAAGTATGCGCCCCCAGCCAGTCCCAGTTTCCTTACTCTATTACTACCAAGGCCATAATTCTAAAACACCGCGAGGTTTAAAGCCACAACGAAAGCAACAGAGTTCACGAGTCCACAACTTAAACTACTATGTAGACGAGTCCGGCTTACCTTTTGCATTGTGCTCTATATTAATTTGCAACGCGTGCGCCTGCTTGGCAACCGAGCTCTAACGGACCCCAACTCTTGCCACCGCGGTGGCACCGCGGTGCGAACGGATTCGCTTAAACACAGTCCCCAGGCTCCCCAGCTCGACCGCCCTCGACAATTGCCCTGGCTTCGGATTCGTTTAGAATGCCTGAAAGCAGTTTTTTGCTAGTGCTAGCGCCAGTGAAAATAATTTAGCAGAATGACCACAGATGTGCTAATTCACGCAATGCTTAATTAGTCAACCGTTCAAAAAGTCAACATTTTAATTCGACCTCAAGAACAAAGAGTCAAGGCCAGAACGTCCTGATGAATAACTATCTATATGTTCAATGATCAGATAGTCCTCAAGGTCAGGCAATCAACAGCTCAAAAGTACGTAAGACATAATTTTCACATGTCAGAAGACCAGAAATGCTGCAGTAGAGGAAGAAAGAAAATGTACAGACTCCCCGGCAGCTGAAGATCTTCCCCAACAATGCTGGCACGTTCGGACTTTTTCTGACCTCTGGCTCGTGTCATAAGTGAAAAGATAAAGATGAAGTGGGAAAAAAGATACATACATCATCATTTGAATCCTCGCACATGCAATTATAAGCAAATACAGTCGAATTTCAGGGACTACGTGATGTTCGGAGGCTATTTCGTCATATCATCACTTCGCCGCTTATTTTTCTTAATGATTTTTCATCGCGTTTTACTTGTGCTTTCAAGACACCTTAAGAAAAAGGAGTTTGGGGTAGGAAGATCGCAATGTTTCAGTACTAGTGTTTAATCTTTAGGGAGAAGGAAACAAAAGGTTAGTGAATGCAAGAAAATGTCAGGACGGGAGATTAACCCTCGCCTCACCAGGGCCGTCGATGACCCCCTAAGGTTTTTTCAGAATAACCGAAAATCGAGGAGGTGCAGGACCACAATTAAGAATGCTTCCTCTCACCCCATCATTTTCCCACTATCCCTGAAATTTTTCACCCTGGGCCACACTAAGTCAGGTCACCAGGCGATGTCAACCAAGGTCACCTCACTTGAAATATTTAGCTCTACCATAGCTACATTTCTAAGCTGATCGATTCGAAACTTTTTACAGTGTTTATTTTAGCTGCATTATTTTTGCCTTGTCGTTGCGGTTAAAATTATATGCATTTATCTAATTTGACCTTGACCTGATCTCAGGTCAGGTAAAATCCTTCATTTAATCAAGCAAGGTCATATTATATATCATTCGATGCGGCTTGCTGCGAGGGTTCATATCGTTCAAATTGTTTTGCTCTATCTTTACTTGTTCAGATGTAATGACAGAAAACGTTCATTTACGTGTTATCCCTATTACGGCATGCTTTGACCTCTAGCGACCTTAAATATGACCTGACAAAAAGTAACACCCCACTGGGGCGAGGGTTAAAAGGTTTAAAGCTGGGCCGAAGGAACATTAAAATACAAGAAAGTGACGACAGTGGCAGCAGTCGACGAGTGTCATTAGACATACAATCCCAGTAAAATACACGACAAAAACGGCGACAGCTACCAACTGGTGGGACATGTGACATCACTGCAACACTCCCTGTGGTCCTGCAGATGGTACATACCAAGTTATTTTTCTTCAAGTCATTCTGAGGAATGCCTTTGAAGTCTGGCGGGAGTTACAGGATTAAGTATTAACACCAGGACAAAATTGCGACTCGTAATTAAGGCTTAGACCAGATGTCAGAAGATCCACTAACTCGTCTTTAATTTCGGAGGAAAATAGATATGATCTTCTGAATGTTTTGGGTCCCGATACATATTTTGTTAGTATTTCGTCATATCCATCCAAAAAAGGATGCTGTCTTCTTTTACAGCTTCTGTTCTCAACATTTTGGTCTGATATTCAGGTGGTGGCACTCGGACACTTTTATTCGATCTCTGATTTTGACAGTCCGGTTCCAAATACTGCTTAGATTCCATGGCTAGTCTCTGAAACCGTCCTTATGTAACGCCACGCCTGTCAGGCACTTGATGCATGTTCATATTGTTTCGAATGGACTAGAATTTAAGTGTGATGAATCCATTGAGGATGCCCTCCCCTTCGCTTAGACTAAACTTTCCACTGCATGTTGTCTGTAATAGAATGAGAATATGATGAGGGAAATTGGTGCATGGGCAAATATTTTACACGATGCCTGCCTCGCCCCGTCGTCCCGGTGGGGGGTGTTTGAGCACTTCCCCTAGGCTTTTTCCGGCGGCACGAAAAAAGGCAATCCGAAGCGCTGCTGTACTTGGCACTCCTTATTCTTGATCAACTCCGCAACTTTCCTAAAACAATTAAGGTTGGGTTATCTCAGGTCAGGTCACCAGTCAGGGATGTGGATTTGCGAACATTATTGAGGGTGGCTAAAGTTGAGAAAGGGGGGGATGAGGTGGCTTAGTGGATAGCACCCTTGTCTTCTAAGCCACCGGTCCCGGGTTCAAGTCCCGGCGGAGCCTCTGAATAAGTCGATCTGATCCCAAAAATTCCTTCCAACAGGGTGAGAGTTGGCGACGCCATATGACCCTGGCAGTTGGTGCGTCGTTAAACCCCAACAATTATTAAAGTTGAGAAAGGAAAATATTAATGACCACCATATGAAAGGAGATAGCATAATATTATCCTCGTTTTAGCCATCACACAGTCCTTTTGAATCCTCAAAATGATGAACAATAAATCTTAAATTGCATTTTAACACTAACTCGATGTTTCATCCGGGGTGTCCGGATAGCCCCAAAGAGATATAAGTTTACAGTTCTGCATGTTACTGTTCATTAAAATGCATGCGACTACCCACTACTGCTTTATATTAGAGACCGTTCAGCTACCGTTCCCACTGAAATGAGCCGTGCCATAAAGATTTCACAATTCGATTTTAGGCATTTTGAACATGCTAAAAAACAGCTATTAAAAATCTGTTACCGCTCGAAATAATTAGATTAACCTTGCCTAATGTTTCATTATTGTCCTCTCACATGTCCTCTCAAATTTTGATATGAGGATGCATCCTCATATCAAAATTATATTACCCGGTATTGTTTCGGTCAGTACGGAAATTTTGGCCTCAAAACCAATATCGACCAACAAAAGTATTTCTCTCCTAGGATTCGCCCTTTCAATGCTTGACACTACTTGTGAAGTCAACCATCGCCTCAATTGCACCAAATTAGGTATAATACGAATGCTAAGAGTTTAATGGCTTGATCTAACAACGGTACATAGCTTTTCACAAATAATGATGATTTTATTTATTTATTCAAAATAATCGCCAACAGATAAAATCCACTCGTAGGCCAAGTCAAAACATTAAAAAAACTATCTAATCACAATAATCGAGACAGTGTACTTCCTCAAAACGGTAAAATTTAAAATATATAAATATTAAAAACACAGAAACATAAAAATGTGTTCATGCCTCTCGGCACCCTACAGAAAAGCCCCCCGATGACAGTGCTGACACGGCCACGGCGCTCAGCGAAGAGTCGCAAGGAGCGAGTGAGTCGGGATGGGATGTGCAAGGGGAAACAATTTAGCAGGTCGATGGAGTTAATCTTGCTTGAAAATATACTTTTTAGGAAAATGAGATCGAACTGAAGCCTGCGTGCAGCAAGTGATGGGAGGCCGAAATGGTTCAAAAGCGAGTCATAAGGTATAGAGTCACATTGTTGAGTAGAGTGGTTATTTAGCCAAATAAGAAATTTATGTTGCACTCTGTCCACGCGCTTAGCGTGGATTTGGCTACTCCCGCCCAGACAACACTTCCATACTCAA
This sequence comes from Lepas anatifera, assembly GCA_034440635.1. Lineage (NCBI taxonomy): Eukaryota > Metazoa > Arthropoda > Thecostraca > Lepadidae > Lepas > Lepas anatifera. Next base: position 39,829 of record JAOTON010001184.1, read on the forward strand.
GTATAGATGTTACATTGGCGAAATAAGCATCCAGGAGGAACTAAACATACAATAACATCTATAATAACTATGATAACATATAACATATAATAAAATATGATAACAAGCAATAACTTACTAGGAATGGTGACGCTACCCGGGAGATTAATAATGGAGTATTTTAGCATGCAAACCGATCTTTATGGGCCTAAGGATAGAAGGTCGGACAATAACGGTTAGACGGCCGTGCACAGTGAGTTCTAGCTGCCTGGAGGCCGAGTGGCGGCGACATCGAAAGGATGTGATAACTGGGAGGGGAATAGCATATGCTAAAGGAATATGGTGATGTTCATGCCATTGAAATATACGTACTTATCAGTTAATTCCCTCAAGCATCTTGTGCTTTTCCTTAGACCCTCCTTGTTTACACAAGCAGAACTACTTATCTCTCCGCCTCAAATTGTCATTTTAGCATTTTAAGCTTCTAGTGCTGCATGCGCGTGAGATGCCAGATAGGCGTGTATGTCACATACACCGCGTGTGTTTTATTCTAATAAGTGTATCAATTTTAAAAACTCTTGAAAAGCTGCATCTTCTACCCTGATACTGAAAAATACTATGAACTCGAAAATCGTGCCTGCGATTTTGTCCGCCAAGCATACTCAGATACCACACTCATTTCATGAACTCGCAGTCATGTTTTTCAAGCGTTATCGACACTGCACATTGCACAAATGCCTAACCCATATATCTACCCACATGCACAGAATGTTTCCTACATCTGTCCTCCTCCCTCAGTCTGACACCAGGCACAACGACCACCGTTTTCAACATCACGCATGTAGGCATTATAATCTGCCCGCGATCCCTACCCACCGAGGCTTGAACCTGGCGTCAGCGGCGCCTAGTGTGACCTCTGTAACCTCTGTGCCGGCAGGCAATCGCAGCTGCCGGTGGATGGCGGCCGCTGATTGGTGGAGGCGCGTTCAGTTATATCGCGAGGAATTCAGCGGAAATTTATCCATGAAAATGATAGAGCTTTAAGCTATCTACCAGGAGATGTATTACCCGTATGCTTTTTTCAAGCATTTCTACCCATACCTTGCTCTCTATTGGCTTGATTATTTACCACACCATCTGAGGCTGCTCTTCGGTACAGGCGAGACGGCGGAAATCAGCACAGGCCAGCCGGCGGCCGAGTTCGCTGAAGTCGGGAGTATTGCGATGGGTTTCTGCTGCGTGGAGAGGAGTGGTGCCGGTCCCAAGGTAACTGAGGAAAGGAGGAGAAAGATGCTCATATATATATATATATATATATATATATATATATAAAACTTCACCGTCGGACGAGTTATAGAGAGTGAGGACTAATAGGGGCGCTGCCGAAGTAGAACCAGATAATATTCCACAAGTTGGAAACACATGTTGCCTTGCTCCGTGTTGGATGCTGAAAATGCACAAAATCTAATTCGGGACTCGCAACATCATCGATGTTTATTGTCCATTATGTCTGAGGCTTTCCGTTGTTTGATAAGATATGAAGTTTTGGGTCAGATGCAGAATGCCGCTATAGCGCTGTATGAAGTTTTTGGTCAGATGCAGAATGCCGCTATAGCGCTGTATGAAGTTTTTGGTCAGATGCAGAATGCCGCTATAGCGCTGTATGAAGTTTTTGGTCAGATGCAGAATGCCGCTATAGCGCTGTATGAAGTTTTTGGTCAGATGCAGAATGCCGCTATAGCGCTGTATGAAGTTTTTGGTCAGATGCAGAATGCCGCTATAGCGCTGTATGAAGTTTTTGGTCAGATGCAGAATGCCGCTATAGCGCTGTATGAAGTTTTTGGTCAGATGCAGAATGCCGCTATAGCGCTGTATGAAGTTTTTGGTTAGATGCAGAATGCCGCTATAGCGCTGTATGAAGTTGTAGGTCAGATGCAGAATGCCGCTTTAGCGCTGTAGAACAGTTGTAGTTGTTGATAATTTCCTCTATTTCAAAACTTTATTATGACTTTGCTTCACCTTTTAGTGGGGGTGCCCAAACCACCGTTGGGGGGTGCCCAGCACATCACTGTTGGTGCCCAGCACATCATTGGGGGGTGCCTCGACACCCCAAATGAGATAGAATTCCACACCCCTGTCACCAGTGCAGGTCCTCACCACCAGTACAGTGACTTCACTCCAAAAATGTTTAAGGTGGCATAAGCAAGAAAAGGGTGAGTCTATCGAGCTCAAACTTATACCCCATACGGAGAACTACAAAATTTATTTCGGAATTTTTAATATCGATGACCTAGGGTCAGATACAAATCATGACCTCTCCATTGGAAATGCTTGGGGAAAACAAGAATTGGGCCGTATTTGTGTAGATACACCTGAGAATACCTTCATATTCTCCTAATCGTAATATTTCGGGCCCCTATCCAGGTTTATATTGCAATGTTTTTAACCTGTGACCTCAAACAGTTCCTCTGGGCTATATAAGCAGGTTTTCAGACTTGGGTCAATAACTGTGCAGGAAATGACGCTAGAGTTTTTTATTTAGATACCATTATGTCTGAATTGTTATTGTCAATCGATTGATGCGCATATGAAATATGTTAGATCAGATAGTGACCTTGACCTGACCTCAGGTCGGTTCATTTTTATTTTTGACCCAGTAATGTCATATCGTACATCATTCGATTTGCTGTACAGAGAGGAGGCGAATGGTGCCTAAAAATGATTCTAACTCAGTTCTATCAGGCGCTAGTGCCCAGAAACTCTTATCTAAAATTCCACCTTCTTTAACCTGTTATGACTTCAATATTGACCTGAGCCAAAAAGTGACTAGAGTAGCTTCCTCATGAATTCTTGTGGGTTATCCGCTTGCGTTCGCGTTTTTTCGCTGCTCCGCATGGGAGCCGACTTCAAGAAGAGGGGGGAGGGTGTTTGAAACCTCCACCAGAGTGGAGGTGGCTCGGAGGCCCACCGGGGTGGGTGTTAAAATAGTCACCTGTAGACAGAGGCAGACGCAGACTCGAGTTTTCGGGGGCCAAACCCATGTCTGCCTTTGCTCCGGGGGGATGGGACGTGCAATTCGGGTGCAAGACAGATCTAGTATAAGCTACCTCTCCAAGTACATGATCGCTCTCCGGGGAGGGGGGTAGGAGCGAAAATTTTTGCTCTACAGACCTAGTGTAAACACATTTAAAAAAAATTATCCGAACTTGGGGGCCAAAAGATAGTTGACCCCCCTCCAGCGCTTTGGGGGTCCATGGCCGGAATGGGCCCCCTGCATTTGCCAATGCCTGTAGAAAAGGCAGACTGTGCCAGCCATTGTCCAACGGCTCACTCAGCATGAAATTTGCTCTACAGGCTGGTGAATGTCGAGCAGTCACTGTGATGGACGCTAAGTGGAAGCTCTCGGCAGCGTAACACCCGAAGCCTGCCACTCGACACATGCAGCGCCAGATAAGGCCACCACCAATATCAACATAACTGTGTCACGTGAGAGTGACTACCGAACTGTTTTGTTTGCTCTTAGCTATCATTCTGAAAAGCCACAAACAAGTATTCAAAGACAAAACTCAGTTAATTGTTGGTCCTTTACAGTGTGGACTATTCAACCCCTCGCCCCGGTGGGGGGGGTATTTGAACACCCCTCGGGCTTTTCCGGCAGCACGAAAAAAAACGGTGACGCGAAGTGCCGCCTTACTTGGCACATTTTGTCCTTGCTCAATTTTGTAACCATCCCCAAAATTTTAAGCTTGTTTTATCTCATGTCAGGTCACCAGCGCAGGTCAAGTGGCCTCACCTCCTTTCGCAGTCAGACAAGGTTATGGCCTAGGGTGACCCAATTGAGTAAAACCATTTAGATTGTTAATAGTCAGATACTAAGCCTTTATACCTTTGAAAATTTTATTTCAGAAGAATCATCCAAGTTAAGTAACCACATCGAAGGTCAAACAAGTTTACTGACTTGAAATGACCATCCCTAGTGTATTACCAAACACATTTCGCGTATGCTGCTGACATCAGTTCTCGAGCACCTGAATGACCCTCGGATGGCTTATTGAACTTTTACCTTCCGAAGTTCAGCCAAAGTTAGTGACCTTAAATGAATTAGCTTGACCTGAAATCATCTATTTTGAGACGAGCGCATGAGAAGGTATTTCACCGGAGCTGCAGTTGGTTGCGTACCCGGAGAGGTTAAAAGTCACCAACATATATTGGGTTGCAAAGGTCATTTTTTACCTTTTCAGATTTCGGGTATGAAATTACATGTGCAAATTTTCATGAAATCGCACATTTTAAATGACTCAAATACACTTTTTAATGTAGCACTACACAATTTTGGCACAGAGGTCGTCGTGACTGTGTATTAAGAAGTTTTTGCATTTTCAGGTTATGTATGCAGCTTATCAAGGCCACCAATTGACCAAGGATTTGAGAGATTTAAAAGGTGCGATTTCATGAACATGTGCACATGTAATTTCATAGCTAAAATTGTAAAAGGGCAAAAAATGACCTTTGCAACCCAATATAAGTTGGTGACTTTTAACCTCTCCGGGTTCACAACCAGCTGCTGCAGTGAAACGGCTTATCCATGCGCTTGTCTCAAAAGTTTCATGTCAAACTAATTCATTTTAAGGTCGATGACCTTGGCTGACCTTGAAAGGTGAACGCTCAATAGCCCATCCGAGGGTCATTCAGGTGCTCGAGAACTGATGCTAGCAGCATACGCGAACTGTGTTTTATAATACACTAGGGATGGTCATTTCAAGTCAGTGACCTTGTTTGACCTCCGATGTGGCTGCTGAAATTTGATGACCTTTCTGAAACAAAATTACCAAAGGTATAAAGGCTTAGTGACTGAAAATTTACAATCTACACGGTTTTACTCGATTGGGTCACCCTAGGTCATAACCTTGTTTGAAAGGTTCATAACCTGTGAAAGGTTCAGACATCTGAGAGTCACCAACGTAAGTGCTGGATACTTCAGTGAAGGCACTAGGCCCAAAGCCTTGTCGTTTTTGTATCATGTGATTGGCCATATTGACATGAGGACTGTCACTTGAGGTCACCCGAGGTCGCTAGCTCATGTCATGTGGCCAAGAAGGCAAAGGCCATCAACGCATGTGTATAATTGCAGCCTGGTTATGACGCAGTCTGTGCCAAATTTCTGCTCCTAGATCAGGTGCGTAGAGGAGGACGGTTTAAACCTTGTGTGAGCATTTGGCAATCACCTTATATGTGTTTTACCTGATGTAGGGGGATTGTGATGTTATGTTGTTATCTATAACGACTGCCCAGTCAGAGCCGGCGCCAATGCTATTGTGGCCACCGAGTGATCCGTGGAGCGGCCAATAAACCAGTCGATCAAAGGCGCTCGCAGTGTTTGGACCGGAGTGCGTATAGCATAGGACACCTGATATGACCCAAGCTTGAAACTTGGTCGAGATGTGTGAAATTGAGCTTAGCTTACACATGTTTGGCGGTATGGCGTTAAATGTTTGCGACTTTGAAAAATGTCGAGAGGTAGAATCAACCACAGCACAAGAGATGTTTCAAAGTTCTAGCGCGAAAAAAACTTCCAAAAATCCAAATAGAATCAGTAACAGAAAAAAATACAAATAGAATCTGGTCCCGTAAAAGTGAAGCTTGCGTGATTTAACTGAAAAATATCCCAGGCTTCTGAACCCAAACATGTTTTGAAGCTCTGAAATAAATTTTGTCCTAAAAGAATGGTCATTAAAGAATGGATGGCATCTATCTCCACCCATGGTGGTAGTATTAGCAAATTGTGAAGTGCAGGCATTCACATTAGAATATCAGCGTTGCCTGTTTTATTCTCCCGCTCTCTATTACAACTAAGGCCCCTCCTAGAGAATTTGATAGAAAAGCCGATGTGATACCAAGAACTCGGGTACTGTTGTCTTGACATGGTAATCAACGTGTTCGATCAGTATCAGTCAAAGACGTTGACTGAGCCGCCATGCGTGACCTCATTTTATTAGCAATGTTGTAGTAGATTCCAGTTGCGTGCACCGTCTTCTTAAGCTGATTAAGCCGAATCGGGTTACTACGCATCCCATGTCTCAGATAAAGCCCAACCACAAGTAATAATCAGTTGGAGTCTGCGAGGGGTATTGGAGAACTGTACAGCTACGGGACGCATACAAACGACGAAGAAAATCACAGGCAGAACGGTGTGCGTTGTGCAGATCTTGCAGTGCGCCTGGACCGCACGGCATAATGGCGGTGTCCCCTCAACCATTGCGTGTGACAACCAGAGAAAAAGGTGAGCTTTCAAATTTATTTAAACATTGGCAAGACCAGGGGGTGGACATGAGATACCTCTCTAGAATTCTGGGGGTTTTGAAGGTTCCATTTCTGGTTCTAACAGTTTTTTTGCCGCAAAATTTAACATGTAATTCCAATGGGACTGTTTGCAGGGGTTTGGGGCACGGACCAGTGGGAAAATTTAGGTGGTGCTTAAGGGTATATTTTTATATTTGGTATGTAAAATTGATCAGGCTATCTTTTGGGTGCAGTTTTTAGTCTCTAAAGCGTTTTTATAACAAGAAAAATCCACGATGAACTTCACGCCAATTCCTTAAGAATTCTGTTTCGAACGTTTCGCTCAACCAATCAAAACGCTGTATTCTACCTTTTGCTAGCAAAACCAAAATTATCTTGAACAAAACCCTTCAAAATACAACCATATCCTCAACGTGCTGCCACAACAGGCAGTCAGCTGGCTGTCATGTCCGAACCGTATCTATAGGAACAGTGGGCAAGACTGCGTATTGTATGTCTAGAAAATGGTTAAAGGTACCGGGGCCGGGTGGCCTAGTGGTTTCGTTGCCTGTTTTCAGATCGGACGGCATGGATTAAAGGGAATTGGGCACCTTGGTCGAATCCTAGAAATTAGTGTAATTAGGAAAACTTTTGCCCGAAAATGAATGAGGCGTCCATGGTTTCTCTGAAAATATACAATAAGCTCAATATTTTTATTTTTAAAATGCTTCTCTAGAGAAAGAAAGAAATATCTGTCAGTGGATGATGTCATGATCTGACAACTACTACCATATTCAATACGCTTCAAGGGCTTCGATTGGCTGATACTCACCGCAGAGGTGCAGAAAGTATGCTGGCTGTCACAAACTCAATGCGATGTATGCTTCCTCTGTCACACAAAGTTGGAAATCATAATTGTATACTTGGATACTATTTCCAATATGCTGAATGTCATCTACCTGTCTCTTACTTTTTGCAACAGACAAGGTTCAAGCACCAATCCATTACCGCATGAAAGTAGTAAACTGTGTTTTCATTTTTAGATCATGTTTATGTTTTTGGAAGGAAATTTTCCAACTATGGATCATTGTATCCAGTATTGGGATCATAACTATTATTGTTAACTTTGACTGCAGTTTCCCCCAATGACATGCATTTCCCTTTTTGAAGAAGTTTCCATTTTTGGAAGGAGTGTTTGAAATTATGGCACATTTCCCAATGATTAAATGTGGCAATTATCATGAAAATAATTATTATTGGGAACTAATCTATGAATGGGAGCGTACGCCTTCACACAATTGAGAACCCTGATCACAGCTTCCCCCCCCAATGAACTTCTATCTCACATATCAACAAAAGGGACAAAAATGTCAATGTCAACATAAGATTTGGATCTACCTAAAATGTGTTGGTAAAGTAGACCTTAGGTAGCATTTAAATGCTTAAAATTTGCCCCCAACACCCGATCATGACCTGCGCTTCCTGGTCGTTCCTTCTTGCAGTAAAAACTCTGAGGCAACTACCCTGCATAGATGTAAAATTATGTCTATTGGCCTAATAGGTACAGATGTATTGGAAGTCTCATACCAAAGAAAGATCCAGTGGAGTCAAAATCCTGCTTTAACTCCATGCAGTTTAGGTCCTGTGTGCTGCTTACTACCACAGGTAGTAAGCAACTCACCCCCAACCAGCTTTTTTCGAAGTCTCTTTTTTCTGAGATTTTCTGTGATTTTCTGAAATGAGAAGGAGGTCTACTACGCCCCCTCCATTGCACGTTAGTGCCAGGCCCTCTCCAGTGTTTGATTTAACACTTTGTGGAGAACTGCATTGGCACACATTTGCTATCTGTACAATATTGACATGATAATTTGATAGTGAAATCTCACCTGAATTATTGTTGTTGCCAGTCTGTTGCTGGCGCCAGCTCTCCCAACTTCATCCAGCTCCAAATCTACCTAACCAATCTTGATCTAGGGCACAAATAAGGTAAGGCACAAGCAAGCTAAGGAATGAAAAACCAAGTTTGATATTTGAAAGTGCATCAGTCTCAAAGTAGCCTACATTCATTTTAGATTAGCCATGGGCAGCACTATTTATTCCAGCTAGTTTTAGCCTGGACTTATCTCAGATATACCTGATAAATACGCCCTCAGAAGAAGAGTAGCTTCCCACCTGTTTAAAATTTTTTGGCCGGCTGTACATCACATAATAAACATTTCGAATTTCTCTTGTCGCTGTTGCGTAGTTTAGGTAGAATTGCTGCCCAGCTATGTTTATTTCTTTCACTCATTTAGTACTTTTCTTAGTAGCTTTTAGGCGAACTTAATACTAAATTCAAAGAAATAGGGACCGCTAAATCGAAGAGACTCAAACTTTAAACATTATCTAACCTGACAAAATGGATAGAGAAGTACTTGGTAACAAATCTGCATTATCTTTAATGCCTTAAATATGCCCACAAGCGTGTATTTCTCGAAAAAATTGACTGTCACATTTCGGGCATCTAGGCGGCAACTTTCTGGCAACTACCAACAATCGGCACCATTGGGCTGCATGTTAAAATCTGGCAACTGTGACAGCGGTTTCCGGGTTTTCTGCAGCCGGGGTCCCTCGTTTTAGTAGAAACTGAACACAGTACCAATATTGTATCACTGATGGTACGCTGTGCAATTGAAGAATAGAGCTGCTAAATTAAAATAATCGCTACACGCCCATTCTGTATTTCGAAAATATGTGGTTTGATTTTGAACCATACAGTCACGATCGCTATTTTGTCACAGTTATTCACCTCGATTTTCGTAAATGTGTCACAAACTCCAGTAGTCGAGTTGGCAAGTTTCTCCACCTCTGACTCACCGTGACGTCAGCATATGTCGTCACACCAACAGCCAAGACAACTGTGGCCTGCTGCTAAAGGTACATGAGGGGTAAATTTCAGGTAGGTTTTGACTTTTTTCTACAGAAATTGCGAGTTCCAAGACAAATGATATATTGAGTACTGGGTTTTCCGACTTGCTTCACAACTTGGCTACCTCAGTTAAAATCACGTTAAGAAGGTGCCACATTCCCTTTAACGTGGGTTCAGTCCCAACGGCGGGAAACCGCCTTCCATGTCCGATCTGACCCGGTGGAGAGGATCATTTAACACCCATGCCAATACTCCCTGTTGTTGGGCAAGTGTGTCTGCTGGGAGTGGCCATAATAAAATACAACACAATAAATGGATATAGAATTTTGGGGGTGGGGAACATCTTGAGAGGTGGGGTAGTATGAACAGGACGGGAGGAAAGTTTTGATGGTTCAGGGACCCGAATCGCATTTCAAGGGAACCGCTTCTTGCATCTTAAAATTGGCACGGGCTGGAAAACGACGTTTCAAGGAGGGCTGGGAACGTTTCTGGTGGTGGTGGGTGGGGGGAGGGGCTGGGATCGTACTGCTGGAGCACCGCTGCTCGCATCCTGGAGAGGCAACAAAGAGGCCCAAGGACGTTGAAGGGGAGGGAATTGTTCCATCGACGTTAAAGGGACTTCGAAAGTACTGCAACACAGCTGCACGAAATCTCTTCAAGGGCGTTGAAGCGTTGAAGGGACCTCGTGCATCTGTGTCGCAGTACATTCGAGGGTTCTTCTGTTCGATCGGGAGATGGGGCGCTGCAGTGGCGGAAACAATGGGAGACAGGGGAGCTAAGTCACCCCCCCAGAAATAGAGCGTCTATAGTTAATGCATAGCCGGAGGCTGTTGCTGACAATGGTGGGTGAGGCTCAAACCCCCAGCTCCCCCCGCCCGAAATGCTGTCCTGGATTCGCCACTGCCCGTAGCCCTCTAGAGTCGCTAATTACCATAGTGAGAGTGATAGATGCCACCTTTTTCGACCAGTGCCGGATCCAGAATTTTATCTAGGATGGAAGGATGGAGCTGGGGGCTCAATTCCACCCCACCTTTACCCCCAACAGCCTATTACTATGTGAATACTATGGTGTCCTATTGATTGCGGGGAAGGGGCTTGAGCCTGACTTGTCCCCCCCCACTACTTGTATTTGCTACTGATTCTGACGCATTCACACTTTCGGCAGTCGGGCTACGCCATATTCCGTCATTTTTTAAGCTAACTATTTATAAAACAAGCTTAAAAAGTGGTGTTGAAAATGACCATTATCTGCCAAATTATCTTTTTTATTTTAGACCTAAATTGATACTGAAGGAATAGAAACAGTAATAATTCCAAAATAACGTCAAATGTTTCAGACGTGTCGATTTCTACCACTTGAATTCCAAATACCTATCTATTTACCTTTCCTCGCACACTTCTGGACTCTCTGAGCCTCGTTATCGACAGGATACACTAAAAATATTTATCTAGTTTCGGATCTTTATCATCATCATTGTAAACAAACTGGCTTCCCTGAAATGCATTGATAGGAATGATTTCATACTTTGAAAGATACATGCATGTCCATTACTGTTCACACCTGCGCCAGGCACAGGCTAAAGGCCAATACTCCTGCCAAACTCCAATCGATTTGAAAAAAATTAAGCCTTTTACTGCTTACTTGCTATCAATGACGACGGGACTAGGATATATGGATGATTTAGCTCTGGCCCCACCAGGGGAGGGCGATGGCCGATGGCCCGATGGCCATCGATGATCCCCTTAGGTTTTTCGGAATAACAGAAAAACGATGAGGCGTAGCATCGTGGTTGAGGAGTCTGCCTATCTCACCCCATCATTTTCCCACCATCCCTAAAAATGTTTACCAAGGGCGACACTAGGTCAGGTCACCAGGCGAGGTCAAACGAGGTCACCTCACTTCAACTTTTGAGCTCTACCATAGCTACATTTCTAAGTCGATCGATTTGAAACTTACTACACTTGATGATCTCACCAGGTCTACAAAATTTATATTCGGGGTTTTTCGATTTAGTGACGTGAGTTCAGGTTACGAGGTGACCTCTCTCATTGGAAAAGAATGGGGAAATGCTGCCTTAGGATCTAAAAGTTACAAAAAAAAAGATTTAAATTGCTCAGATTTCTCAGAAAAGCATTCTTCGCCATCCTTTCACGGATTCCAGGAACGATATTTTACCCTTGACCTATCTGAGGTCATTACAGGTCACCAGTGGTCAAAAACAGTATTTTGACGACAATTTTTGACCTAATCAAGCTAGAGCGCTGAATAGAACTTTATCGTGTATGTCTCGCCACGGGCTTTCATTTGATATACTGCTAAGTCACTTTCTGAACTTTCGCGACTTCAGGCTAGTTAAGCTGAGGAGATGCCCTCTGGAAGTCAAACCACTGTCGGGTGGTTATTAGGATCACATGGTGGAGAAAGCCCTGGCATTTTCCTATCAAATGTACTTTACCAGATTTCAATAGCTCTAGTGGCATGAGAGCTATATGCACACTAAGTGTTTTCTTGAAATGCCCTACCATAAACAGCACCACCGGAGAAAATTGAGGGGTCAGTCATACTTGAGGGCCCCCTTATACTTATACCGAAGCTTACGTGCTGTATCACGCAGCTATAGGCCTGTTCCAGCTGTCAGCACAGTTTTGTCAGCAGGACCTCTAACCTCTCCTCCAGAAAAGTAACATCAGCGCCATAATCGCCTCTTGTTTGTGCTAAGCAAGGGGAACATAAACCTTTATACCATTAAAAATATTAGATTGTCACTTCCTGCACTTACTGTTTTTCATCAGCACAAACAGCAAGCCGTCAGCCCGTAAAACCTCTAGAACTAGTTCCCGGGGAGAGGCTGCAGTCCTGTGACGTAAGCGCAACGCGGCCCGCTGATTGGTGCTGACAAAACTGTGCTGACAGCTGGAACAGGGCTTATAGCCCTGTTCCAGCTGTCAGCGCAGTTTTGTCAGCAGGACCTCTAACCTCTCTTCCAGAAAAGTAACATCAGTGCCATAATCGCCTCTTTTTTGTGCTAAGCAAATGGAACTTAAACCTTTATACCATTAAAAATATTAGGCTGCCACTTCGTGCACTTACGGTTTTTCATCAGCACAAACAGCAGGCCATCAGCCCGTAAAACGTCTAGAATTAGTTCCCGGGGAGAAGCTAGTCTTGTGACGTAGGCGCAACGCGGCCCGCTGATTGGTGCTGACAAAACTGTGCTGACAGCTGGAACAGGGCTTTTCTCAGTTCAAATCCCTTTATGAAGGCGCCACATTCCCTTAAAGGGCTAAAGATACTGTGTATTAGGCTGTGCCGCAGATCTATACGAAGAGGTATACTGTACCGGAGGACAAGGACACATTGCGCCGCAGTACAGGTGCTCGAACATGCTGTGCCGCAGCGCACGGAATGGCCTGCCCACTTTACGCCTGCTCATCATGGGCAGTGCAGCGGGGGGTGGGGGGGGGGCTGGGGCACCATGCCCCCTTTGAACTGACCAGAGGACCACCATTGAGGTGCCTCTCCTTGAATCGGTGAAAAAAGCAAGGAAGCGGCGCTTGGTCTGGGATTTCGAAAATAAACTGAGTTTGCAAAATTTATTCACAGACTCAGAGAGTCTGACAGAAAATTCACTGTTGGGTTTCCTCAAATATAATATGTCTTGCACATATAATTCTCAACCTCATTGTGTAGCCTCTCCCATGAACTAAGGTGAACCGGAACGTGACCACTGAAAATGATGGCGTTAGAATTTGGTCGTCGTTGACGAGGCATGTGGTCTTAAGTAAGTACCTGTCCCGTGGAAAAATATCAGAGGCACTAACTGTTTAAACTGTTTCAAATTTAACACGCGCATTGACGGTGGTCTGAACCACCTTCGCTTTCACGGGCCCCCTAAGATCTCGAGAAGAACGCTAGGTAGCGAGAAATGGTAAACGGCGTTGGGTAGCCATTTCACTTCTCCATAGAAAATATTTGAACTATTTTTGTCAGTTCACATTTAAGGCCACTAGAAGTCAAAACATGCCGTCATATGGATAACATGTAAATGAAGGTTTTCGGTCATTACATCTGAACAAGTAAAGATAGAGCAAAACAGTTTGAACTGTATGAATCCTCGCAGCCGAATCGAATGATATATAATATTACCTTGCTAGGTCGACTCAAGGATTTGACCTAGCAAGGTAATGTTATATATCATTCGATTCGGCTGGCTGCGAGGATTCATACAAGCATTAGAACTGCGAAGACAAGGCAAATCTAATGCTGCTTAAATAAACGCTCTATCACCATCCGTTACTAAGTTATTCATTTAAAACCATTTTCTCGGGGGGCGCGGTAGTGGAGTGGTCAGCGTAGCTGGCTTCCACGCAGCCGACCCGGGTTCAAAGGCCCGGCGGCTTCCCTGAACAAGGAGCAAGCTGGCTCCCGAGAAACCCTTCCAACAGGGAAAGAGTTGGCGACGCCATATGACCCTGGCAGTTGGTGCGTCGATAAGCCCCAATAATTATTAAAACCATTTTCTCATGCATTTCCAATGGAGTCTAACCTTAGGTCATAGATATCAAAAATAACGGAACATATATTAGAGAGCTCAGTGGGGCCATTATGTGTTATGAGTTTCAATCGGATAAGTTCACCCTGTTCTGACTTATGCTATATTAAACTTTTTTGAGGTCAGGTCAATTGACCTGTACTAGTGACCTTAACTGAGATGATCTGACTTTAAAATTTTGAAAAAATTGTAAAAATGATTAGAGAAGAGGTATGCCAAGTACGGCTGCGCTACGCGCCGCCGTTTTTATGTTATCTCCGAAAAAACCCGAAGGGGCGGGTACCCACCGCCCCTCCCTGTCAATGCGCTTGTTAAGGCCACAGTAAGACGGGTGAAGCTAAAATTGTTTTTAGGAAGAAAACGTCAGTGTGGTCTTAAAGGAAAAGTGGCAAATAACATGCTGAAATAGAGGGACATTTTCTCAAGGTCAAGGCGTTTCGGTTCGTTCTCTTTTGAATTGGTATAGTTGCTAAATAGTATCACCGTCAGTAGTCTTTTTCTAGAACCACTTTTTCTTTTTAAAAATGTCTCTCTGTTATAATATATTTTTGTGTATGCTGTTCTTCCTTATAAAAATGTTCTCGATTTATCTAGAAATCCAGTGATAATAAAAAGCCCCTTACAGGATTTTCAGTGAGATACATATTCCGTATAGGATATAACTTCATTAATCTTTCACCTATCCAAAGCCATGCGGTTGCAGATAGTAAGCGTATCGTGATCGATAGTAGCCTCTTCCCGGGGCTTTCTGCTCTGCGTTGAGTGGTATCCAGGCTGGGCGCGTGGTGGAGACAAATTCTGACTGAACTACTCCGTGAAAACGTTCACTGCTTAACAAAAAAAAACATTTTTTTTTACTAGCGAGATGTTAAAAGAAGGATATACACCACACTCCTACAACGCTTAAATCTATTAATATTTTGCCGACTTTGTATACCAGAACTTCTAACGCTGTATGAATATTAGGTTTATATATATTCCTTATTCTTTGACAGAAGTCTGATGTTTTTTCTTCCATTCTTCTCAATATTTTTTTTGCAGTGCGACTCCTTCCAACTATTTTCTTCTAGACTTAACTGGGTTGTAGGGCGTAGAAAAATGTTAGGAGAAATGTCACGATATCATTATATCAGTACATGAGCATCGCTACCAGTAAAAGGCAAGTTGACCAAGGAATTTATCACCTCCTCCTGACAAGAAAACCTCACTTCTAGAGTCTACTAAACTTGTCGGATTCTGGCAGCTTGATACCTTCAAGCTTTTCTCCAGCTTGAATGAATGAAAGCATCTTCATGAACAGGAGGGTGGGGACAGGCCCACAATGGTCTAATTATTTAATTATAATCCTTACTAGCATATTTTATGCTTTCTGGCGGGGCCGACCACGAATGCTATTTTGCGCCTATAAAAATAAAAAAGGAAATGATAGTTGTAGAAAGGACGGAAATCCCGTCAAATCGCTGTTACGTCAGCATCTATGACAGTGACTGCAGATTCCAGGGGGTAGGGTATGCAGTTGCACACCCTGAAAAAATTGAGGGTGTGCAAAAGTATTTTTTGCAGACCCGGTTTCGACTTGCTTCGGAGAGGCGCCCCCTCCCCAGATTAGGGTGGCATCCCCCATATTTTGCCGGCGCCCCCGGCCGGTCAAGAGAAAATCAGACCTAAAACCGCCTACCGGAAGAGGTAGGACCCTCTGTGTAAAATAAGATACACTTTCAAATATCAATGGCACCCCTGACATCAATGCCGAGCCAAGGAGAGTAAATAGGCGCCCCACTGGATGGCAAATGTGCCCCTGAACAGCAGAGGCCCTCCTGGACAAAAAATCTCCCCCTTTAGGAAAGTGACGGCACCACTTCGCAAAATACAAATCTGCATAGTGTCCAAAATTCTGGAAATGTCTCCCAGTTTATAAGTTAACCCGCGCCCCACCGGGGGTCCGGCGCCACCTTCGCCCCACCGGGGGCCAGCGATGCCCCCCTCTAACTCCGAAAATATGAGCGTTAGCGCAAATCTGCAAAGTGCAATAGAAAGCTCGCGTGAATTCAGTAAGAAATTACTTCACATGTTTTAGTGCTCAGGTCAATGGCCTGACCTCCAGAGGTCAAATTAGGTCAAGATCAGCTATTTTCACTCAAGTATGCAATGATAAAGCAAACTGGGCATAACTCTTATATCATTAGAGCTATTGAGACCTGGTAAAGTACATTTGATAGCAAATTGCCAGTACTTTTTCCGCTATGTGGAACGTAAAGACCTCCCGCCAGTGGGTTGACCTCCAGAGGTCACCTCGTGACCTAATATGACCTGAGGTCACGAAAGGTCAAAAAGTGACTTTGCCGTATAACAAATGAAAGCCAGTGACAAGACAAACACGATGGTGTTTGTTTCACCGCTCTAGCTTAATTAGGTCAAAATTTATTGTCAAAATACTGTTTTTGACCTCTGGTGACCTTGGATGACCTTGGAAAACTCAAAGGGCAAATATGACCCCTGGGATCCGTGAAAGGGTGTCCAAAAACGCTGTTCTGAGCAGTCTGAGTATTTGCAATCATTTTTGTGGCTTTTATATCATGAAACAGCTTTTCCCCATGCTTTTCCAATGGGAGAGGTCACCTCGTGACCTGACCTCAGGGTACGAAATCGAAAAATCCCAGATATACACCTTGTAGACCCTGGAGGGGTCATAAAGTGTAGGAAGTTTCAAGTTGATCGACTTTGAAATGTAGCTCTTACAGAGCTCTAAAGTTGAAGTGAGGTGACCTTGGTTGACCTCGTCTGGTGACCTGACCTTGGGTGACCCGGGATAAAAAATTTCAGGGATGATGGGAAAATGATGCAGTGAGAGGTAGAGTCCTCAACTGCGGTGCTGCGCCTCGTCGTTTTTCTGCTACCCCGGAAAAACCTTAGGGGGCCATCGATGGCCCCCGGTGGGGCGAGGGTTAAGAGTCAAAGCTCTTTCTAATTCCTCCATCACTTCTTCTGGCCATATTGACGTGAAAACCTTGGGCATCGCCAAAAGAACACGAAGCTTTCGCCGCCCTCTAACCAAAAATGTTATTCTGTTAATTGTGTCTGTTGGCTGAAAGATGTTGCATGTACCCCTAACCCATATTTGGCTGAGCCTATCCTGAACACAGTTGGAGATCAGGTGGGAGAGGGTCTGGGGGACCAGTCTTAAATTCATGAAATGCGATAACCCCAACAGGTTGAAATCATAGCCCAAACGCTCTATTTTGTACGTGCTGTAACGCATATTATGCATCGGTACCGGAGGATGAGGCGTAGGTGATGGGTACTGAAGTGAACCAGGGGCGGACAAAGACCCGAGTTTGGGGAGCAAACCCATGTCTGCCTCTTCTCCTGGGGGGTGGGGGGGGTAGGACGTGCAATATGGGTGCTCGACAGACCTAGTATAAGCTACTTCTCCGAGTAAATGATCGCTGTCCTGGGGGTGCGAAGATTTGTTTTGCTCTACAGACCTAGTGTAAACACTTCTTTTTCAAAAGTTTAACGGCGTTTGGGGGCCAAAAGATAGTTTGGTCCCCCTCCAGCGCTTTGGGGGGCATGGCCGGAATGCCCCCTCCCTTACAGCGTCCACCAATTAAGTGAACAAGAACTGGTTTCACCTGCGCGCAGATAACGACAGCGAGTCCGGCCGCAGCAGAAAGTCCGTCAGCTCTGGCACCACAGCCTCCCTCTTCAGCTTCGACGCGTTCGAAGTGCCGTCCTGCTCTTTCAACCCAAACACAGCGCGGGGCCGGCGCATCTACGTGGTGCAGGTGGGTGATCTCTTCGTCAGGGTTCATACTGAGAATGATAAGACCGTCGGATGGATGATGTTGGGAAACCTTTCTATAACTAACAGGAGTCACGACAATCAAAATGGTGATGGGAAAATTAGGACTGATGCCAGTCAATGTGATTCTAAGACATTAAAATCCCTAGTCATCCTGTTCTACCCACCGCATGGTCAGCGCCAGCATGATGGATATTAACTTCCCGTGAGATTTCATATTACAAAGTTTATTTGCTGAACGAATCTGGAGACTTGCGAATCGTTCCGGAATCAGTGTGCTCCATCATTAGCGTTATTCACAGCTCAGGTATCCCATCAATACCTGCGCGCATTATTCACTGCTTACTGTCAACAACTGGGCATAGTCCACCACTTATTTCATGCCAACTGAAATGCAGATAATCTGATGCTGGTGTACATAATATTATACACATTTTTACGTTAACACGCGCATTGACGGGGGTCTGAGCCACCTTCGGATTGACGAGGGGGCGGGTACCCGCACCCCCTAAGATCTCGAGAACCACGGTAGGTAGCAAAAAACGGTAAACGGTGTTGGGTAGCCCATCCGCTTTTCCATCGAAAATATTTGAACCATTTTTTGTCAGGTCACATTTAAGGTCACCAGAGGTCAAAAGCATGCCGTCACATGCCGTCATAGGGATAACATGTAAATTAAGTTTTTCGGCCATTGCATCTGAACAAGTAAAGATAGAGCAAAACGACTTGAACTGTATGAATCCTCGCAGCAAGCCAAATCGAATGATATATGATCTGACCTAGCAAGGTCAAATCAAAGATTTGACCTGACCTGAGGTCAGGTCAGGGTCAAATCATATAAAATGCATATCATTAGAACCACAAAGCCAAGGCGAGTCTAATGAAGCTAAAATAAACGCTCTATCACCATCTGTTACTGAGTTATTCAGTAAAAACCATATTTCCCATGTATTACCAATGGAGAGGTCATGCTTCGTACCTGACCTTAGGTCATCGATATAAAAATACCGGAACATATTTTAGAGAACTCGGTGAGCCCATTATGTGATATGAGTTTCAATTGGATAAGTTTACCCTGCTCCGACTTATGCTATCTTAAACTTTGAGGTCGGGTCACTTGACCTGTACTGGTGACCTGACCTGAGATGACCTATCCTTAAAATTTTCACAAAAAGTTGCAAAAATGATGAGGGAAAAGGTATGCCAAGTACAGCGGCGCTGCGCGCCACCGTTTTTCTGTTGTTTCCGAAAAACCCGAGGGGGGCGGTACCCGCCCCCGTCAATGCGCGTGTTAAGAATTGCATATAACATAGTCTTCAATCAAATCGTTCAAAACCAAGTTTACAGTTAGAGAAATGGATTTCTTCAACCGTTGATGTTTGCTTCCAGATGCTGGTGCTTCCGTTCGTGCCGATTTTGGCGCTGGTGATCCAGAACATGTACACCATCAGCGCTGCAGTCCAGTACGAGCGCGTTATGGTCCAGCTGAAGCAAACGGTGAGACCGCTGCCGACTTTTAGGGGAATGCGGCACCTTTATAACGTGATTTTAACTGAGATAACCAGCTTGTAAAGCGTGCCGGAAAACCCGGTACTCAATATATCATTTATCTTGAAATTCAAAATTTCCCTACAGAAAAGCTAAAAACCTGCCCGAAATGTACTCCAAATCTACCTCAAGCAGTCAGCCACAGTTGTCAAATGTTGATGTGACGACATATGCTGACGTCACATTGAGTAATCAGCCAATTCAAGCCCTGAAGCCTATTGAATATAGTAGTAGTTGCCAGATCATGACGTCATCCCTAGGCAGAGTTTTATTTCTAATCTTAGAGGAACATTTAAAAAATCAAAATATTGGCCTTGTTGTACATTTTTCCGAGAAATCATGGCTGTTTCCAGGATTTTCGGCTAACCATACCCCCTACTCACGCTAAATTCCGGGATTCGATCCAGGTGCCACATTCCCTTTAAGAACGTGTTGTACTGCAATGGCGTGCCGCTGAGGATACCTACAGCAAACGTGCATCTTGTGGATCACTGCTACGGGATTTCGGAAATACTTTTTGAGTGATGGTGTCTGAAGCGTGCGGCGTGCAATGCAGCCAAGCAAATTTCGCCTGCAGTGTTGAACAGTGGGTTGGTGTTTGGGGCACCTTGGCATTCGATATCATTTTTCTCTAATGGTATTGACTTACAATAGGGGAGACTGGGGTCAAATGTAACACGGGGCAGTTGTAACACTGGCCATACCGTCTAAACTAATAAATTGTTGGTGCTAGTGGCACAACCGGAAATGTGCAATCAGCTGCTGCCCTCGTTAACGAAGTTTCAACTCGGTGCGGCGGGTAAGTCAGACACTGTTCACAATTATGTCTCTTTGAGGGTGTTTGGTAACTTTTGAGATATTTGAAGATGATTAGCTTACTGCTGGGTGTGATAAAGTACAGCAAAAACAGTTTCATTGCATAAAGAGCGTTTAATTAGCTACGCAATGAGCACAGAATCCGTCATCTAGGCCAGCTCGTTGAGCGGCAATTTGGTTTAAAAATTGCGTGTTGCGATGGGGACAATTGTAACATTTTCTCTTGGGGTCAAATGTAACAATGTTACAATTGACCCCTATGGTCTTATGACGTATCAAACTTGCTTCTACTGTACAAATTCAGTAGCTAGGTTAGTGATTTTATGATCAGGCGCGCACCCAGGATGTTCGTTTGGGGCAGGGGCTGACGAGGGGACGTCAGGCCGATGAAGGGGGCGCACTTGGTCACCTAAAGGGGCCAATCTTCATATCCTAGGGGGGCGGGGGGAGCGATTAACTTTTTTGCTTCACAGACCTAGTGTCAACTGTTTTTGGGAGGAGGCACTTAACACGTTGGGGGGGGGCAGGCCTGGATCCAGGCCGACCGTTAGGGGAAGCAAAGTGGCCTAAAATCTGGAAAACATGGATTTTGAAGAAAATAGACAAAAAACGGGCGATTGGGGGAGGGAATTGCCCTGTTCCCTCCCCTGAATCCTCCAGTGGGGAGGGGAGGGTAGGGTGCGGGCCTGCTGCCCCTGGATGCGCTACTGTTTATGGTTTGCTTTCCAGTGATATGTTTGTTCGTAGGTAGGTATATGTTTCGGAATTGTGGCAATGTGGGCTGCACTATAGAATATTTCTTATACTGAAAAATTAACGATGATAATTGAGGTTTAAGGGGACGTCAGCTGCTAAGGCTATGGGTGCCCAGTTTGAAAAATTAAAGTGATATCAGTTAAATTATGAATACATTTTCGTAGATAGTCAGTCCAATAGAAAAATGTGCCAAAAATAATACGTTTTTGGTTTTAAAAAGGGTCATTCCTTTTCGGGAACAAGTTCAAGATTTACTGACCGGGCTGATAAGTAAACTTTTACAAAAAATTAAACGTGGTATATTCAGGTCATTTCTAGGGATTATTCTAATCACCGGTATTCGTTTTTGTGTTCATCTTTCTAAAAAAATTGCCTTGGCTGTTTTCAAACCAATGTCTCGCACTTTCAGAGAATGCCTCGTTTCCGACCACGTACCACCGAACGCGGAACTCGAATGGAGACGGTCCATAAAGCTGAAGTGAAGGCCAAAGATGCAGAAGTGTTTACATTGGGATTTTGTATGGTGCAAATAATTCGTCGTCGAAATTCATACGGCTTTAACATGGTACAATTGAACCCCGGTGCTGTTACATTTGCCCCTCACGTGGGGTAAATTGTAACAGCTCAAGTAAATTTTTAGAAGCGAAATTTTGACCCTTATTTTTTCTTTTGAAATCCTTCTACGTCTGTCACATTGTAAAATCTTCAAAGCTGGTGAAAATATAATTATAATTGCTCTAGCTCAAAACACTATTTCTCCAGAACCAGAAATGTGAAATTTGTTACAATTGATCCCAGTCTCCACTACAGTAAAAACCAACACATGACCCTACGTAAGTTACGAATTTCATCACGTTCTGTTCCTAATCATAACTGCAATCACTAACATATGAGAGATTACTCTGGATTACAACAACAGACTTAACATTCATTTTTAAGAAGAATTGGTGCCAAAATGGAGCTTATTACCCGAATAAATGACAAGTGACATGTAGTAATTTCTAAACCGTTAGATGCAACACAATAGAATTCAACAAAAATGATGAGAAATAGATCCCAAGTCAGGCAGAAATACTGGTGTATTGTTTAAGTCATGGTCCAAAAGCCAAAGTAGAATGACTCCGTTAACTAACATACGTCGCTTATGCCACAGATAGACGAGACTGCAGACATCGGCGAGCTTCTCATGGCGATGCAGCGCGAACGGTTCGAGGTGGCGTTTTATCTCTTCAATGGTAGCAACAGCAAACAACAGGGTGATGATACCCGGGGTATTCCCCGACATTTCAGCACACGCAATGGCCGATTTTACACCTTCATGTCTTTGATTTTCTTCAAACTTTGACCATGGGCTTATCGGCAGCTCAGAACAGGCCTGTGAGATTTTTTAGCTCACTAGGTGCACCAGTTCAGGACTTGGTCTGGGCTGCCGATAATCCCCTGAACTGGAATTGAAGAAAATCGAAGATATGAGGGTGTAAGGCCTGTGCTGAATTGCCGTTGACTGTGGTACCCCTTATTTCATTTCCCTTTATCCCTAAGAAGTTAAAACCTAATGGGCCTCCAATCGACCTTCACCTTGGTAGAGGCTTCACCCCCCTCTCTTGCTCCGCGTAGAACCATCTCATGACCACCACCTACGACGTCATGACCACCTCTTCCTCTGCGCTTTGCAACTATTTATTACCTTCGAAAATGTTTTTACAACGCCTTCACTACCTTCTACGATGTCCAAACCACCCCTTGCTTCGGACCGTTACCGAAACAACACGACCGGCCGTATATAACACATGATAAACAATAACGAAGCTATATCGGTCACTTTTTAACCCAGGTCAATATTGAGGCCAGGGCAGATCAAAGAGTGTGTCATTTTAGAGGATGCTTTGTTGATTCTAGAGGCTGATTGGCCTAGGCTAGAGTCTTTTTCAGGCGTCACCCTATTCCTCTCATTACGATTAATTGAATGCCGTATAACATGAGTAGCATCTGCTTCCCGTTTCCAGAACGTGTGGTCCCGAATTTAGGTCCCGGTGAACTCTCTCAATATGTGCTATCTGATCAAGTCCCCACTAGAGGGGTGTCGAGTCGTTGAGTCAAGGCGTATAGGTATCAGTTTCACGAGATCAATTGCATTCAAGTTATTACTTGACGAAATGTTCCTATTAAAAAATTAACGGCAGTGCGGCCCCTTTCGACATTGTGAAAAATATGAAATCACTCGATTTGAGGTTGAGTTTGCTTTCGGTTTTTGCTTTTGCTCTGAATGCTAGGCCCTAGGCTTTTTTATTCGTCAGGCCGAAATCTAAGAACAGAGAATGTGAGAAGGCTTTCTTCGGGGAACAATGAATGGACAATCAAAACACCCTTCTAACGGACCATCCGTGGATTATGTATCCATAGAAAGTCTCGTGCTACAAGTTCCTGTAATTCATGTATCTTTTTCAGAAGCTAACAGCATGATGGCATCGGGTCATCAGAATGTCTCGTGAGTAAACGATGGGTGTATGTTTGGAAGAGGCCAAACTCTTGTCCCTTTAGAGTCGGAATACAAGTTTTTATACAGGTCTGCTTTACATTTTGTATTAAATTGTTTACAGTGCGAATAGACTATACATGTCTATATATATATATATATATATATATATATATATATATATATATATATATATATATATATATATATATATATATGTGTGTGTGTGTGTGTGTGTGTGTGTGTGTGTGTGTGTGTGTGTAAATCGCTCGTTGACTTGTTGTGTATCAATTTGGATGTTGAATACGTCGGTGGCAATGGAGATTAAGGTGAAAGAATGCACGGGGTCGTTTGCAACCACAAGACGCTCAATCGGTCTACAAAATATCTTGGAAGGCGTTATGACTCTTACCGGCTTCGATTTTTAGAGGTTTTGCAAAACATATGAGCCTTTGCCATTTTTAACCCTCACCCCTTATTTGGTACGCTCCATAACCCGCGCACTGATGATGGTCCGAGCCAAATTCGCATTGAAGGGGGGGCGAGTACCTGCCCCCTCACCCTCATAAGATCTCGAGAACCACGCAAGATAGCGAAAAAAGGTAAACGGTGATGGATAGCCCATTTAAATCGCTATAGAAAATAGATGAACCATTTTTTTCTGATCACATTTGAGATCACTACAGATCAAAACATGTCACCATTGGGATAACATGTAGACGAAGGTTTTCAGTCATTACATCTGAACTAGTAAAGATAGAGCAAAACATTTTTTCCATTGGAGTCCTCGCACAGCAAGCTGAATCGAATACTGTATTATATGACTTTGCTAGTTTAACACGCACATTGACGGGGGTCTGAGCCACCTTCGCTTTGACGAGGGGGACGGGTACCCGCCCCCTAAGATCTCGAGAACCAAGGTAGGCAGCGAAAATGGTAAACGGCTTTGGGTAGTGCATCCACTTCTCCATCGAAAACATTTGAACCATTTTTTGGTCGAGCCACATTTCAGAGCAAAACGACTTGAACTTTATGAGTCCTCGCAGCAATCTGAATCGAATGATATATGATTTGTCCTTGCTAGGTCAAATCAAGTATTTGACCTGACCTGAGGTCAGGTCAAGGTCAAAAGTAGATACAATGCATGTCATTACAACTGCAAAGACAAGGCGAGTCTAATGTAGCTAAAATCAACGCTCTATCACTATTCGTTACTGAGTTATTCAGTAAAAAACATTTTTCCCATGTATTTCCAATGGAGATGTCATGACTCGCACCTGACCTTAGTTCATCGATATAAAAATACCGGAACATATTTTAGAAAATTTGGTGAGCCCATTATGAGATGTGAGTTTCAATTGGATAAGTTCACCCTGTTCCGACTTATGCTATTTTAAACTTAAGGTCACTTCACTTGACCTGTACTGGTGACCTGGCCTGATATGACCTAACCTAAATATTTTCACAGAAGTTGTAAAAATGATGAGAGAAAATATATGCACAGTACGATGGCGCTACGCACCTCCGTTTTTATGCTATCTCCGAAAAAATCCGAGGGAGAGTGGGTACCCGCCCTCCGTCAATGCGCGTGTTAAATCAGGTCAAATCTAGGATTTGACCTGACCTGAGATCTGGTCAATGTTAACTTAAGTCAAAAATGCATATCAGTATAACTGCAAAGATGAGGCAATTTTAATGCCGTTAAAACAAATGCTCAACATCATAAATTTCAAAGTTATTCAGTTTAAACCATTTTCCTCATGAGCTTCCAATGGAGAGATCATGGCTCGTACCTGACCTTGGGTCATCAATATGGAAAAATTGGACCATATGTTGTAGAACTCAGTGAGCCCGTTATTTGATATGAGTTTCAATCGGATTGGTTCACCCAGTTCTGACTTAACTTAATTTTTAAGTGAGTTCACTTGACCTGCGCTGGTGACCTGACCTGAGGTGACCCAACCTTAAAATTTTTGAATAGTAGACATGCAAAGGTGTGCTCAACTAACATAAAACTGTTATATCAGCTGGAAAGCTTACATGATTAACAAAAAAGGATAAAAATAAATGTGTTATACCCCGTAAATCTGATTTGCTGCAGAACAATGTCGGAGGCATACATCACCTCCAACGCTGCACTAGAGAATGCTTCCTGCTGGAACATCATACGGAAGGCCGGCAAGTACCGGAAGCGCATGTTTTTATCCAAGATTCGCTTCCAGACACGCCTGGAGGACCTGAGGTGGGCGATGACGAGGAACGCTGCTGCTTCTTAGGGATGGCATCTGCGCTGTGCAGGTTTCCACGTGGTATCAACTGGTGGAAATCTCCCCACCCCACCCACTGCCCTGAATTTGGAACATAAAAAACTCATATCTCAACTGGTTTTCGACAGAACATAAAAAATATAACTATCTATCACAAGCAAGAGGGAAAAGTATACGAAGTCCGAACCTGAATTGTATCGTACCTAGAAAATACGTTTTTGGCTCATCGAGGAGTCGAAGCCTGCCTGGCCATGCCCTCCACCCGTCCCCACGCACACACTCTTTTATCGATGGCCACGTTATTGAACGTAACCATGTCATCATGTATTCCCTTTAAGCCCACCACCTCGTCCTTCCAATCAGCGTGGAACGGCGGCGCCGGCAGGGAGCTGGTGCTGGCGGATCCTGTGGAGGCGCGGATGCGGATCGAGTGGTACGACCGCGTCACCATCGTGCTGCTGGAGGCGGTGACGCGGCGCATCACGGCTTCTCGTCGCGGCCTCAGTTCCGATCAGATCAGGCGAGAAGACGTCCAGCTGAGGTGACCTGACGGCGGCTGAGTGTGTTGGCTGCACTGGCGTAGCCAGGGGCAGACTGCCTACATCCATAATTTGGCTTATTTTTAAGCAGAACCTCTCAGAAATAGCCATAAAGGCCAATTTTGGTTTATATTCTATGCCCCTCTTGGTGATTTTCTGAGCACGCCAACAGCAAAGCACACTGAGCCAGCTCCAAGGTGCCTCTACCTGTCTGTCCGGCGCCCACTCCCGCCATAGTGGGCTAAGCGACGTTTCAACTAGTCATTTTGCATGTCTTAAACCTATTCACTAATAAATCTGACGTCCTGCCCAGCTTCCATGCACCGGTAATTGAAGTCAGACGGCTTTGAGACTAATGGCTAAAACATTATTTCAATTGTATTTGCATTTTATATTTGTATTTGTTTAATTCATTGCCCATGGGATGACCCCAATAAAAGGCAAGGTAGAGGAGATAAAACAATTGTGTTAATGCAACTAAAATAAAAGTTTACGGAGACGGAGAGAATACTGAAACGTTTTTGGAAATCATAAATTAACTCCACTAATAAAACTCTCATAACTCTCATAACTCTCGTGAATAAAAAACTCCAGCCGTCATTAGCAACTCTATTCTTTTTCTTTATCAACTCCTTCCTATTCGAGCTTCACTGAAGCAATACGAGCCAGGCTAACACTGATCCGCCACAAGTTTCAGCACGAGCGTGCGTTTCAGCTCGATGCTGGCCTACATCAACATGATGCGGGTGGTGGAGAACCTGAGCCTGCTGTTGTCGCTGGTGCCGCGCTACCTGTCCGAAGGCTCGCTCTCCGGCCGCCACCTCAGCCAGGCCACCCGCTGCGACACTCTCTTCTCCGTACACATCAATAACACCAGACTGTTCGCCGGCATGATCGCCTCCAGCGTACAGTTCGGGGAGGAGCTCGAGCTCTTCAACAGGCTGTGAGTCTAAAGCCATGCTGTGTCCGATTGTACCCCAATACCACATAAAAATTCTTTTTTATGTAACGGAAGTTTAATGGCTTAACAGAACCTCGGTGAACGCTTACTCTCACATCCATGATTCCACGTTTACTTGAAGGAATATTCCGTGGTGTCTCCTTAAACATTGAAAAGTATGCTCTATCTATAGGTATAGCAGGAATCATATTAGGAATTCTCACAGAAAACTACCCGTGAAACAGATGGTAGAACGACAAAGTTTCTTTTACTCTTGGATGAAAAAACCGTGTTTTCCGATGTGATGACAATTTTCCCGTTTAACCCAACACGACACTGCTGAACTATGGATCCGCAATGCCGATGTAGGGGCCACAGAGCATTACATGATCAAATCTCAGGAGGTAGTCACAACTTGACTCGATTTAAAACCGAAGCACATTTGCTGTTCGCGGCCGTCGTGCTGAATGCTGCCCGCACTGCAGGAGGGACGGCATGCTTCTCTCGGAGCCGGCCTCGCAGTTGAACGTGACCACAGCCCAGTACCACCGCGTAGCCCGCAGCCTACTGAGTCGGCTGGAGCAGCTTCATCTTCTCATGCGACTCAACGTCGAGTACGTTCGAGGAGTGGACAAACGCGTGGGTGGCGCCACCGGGAAGTGGTGGAACTGCCCCCCCCCCAAAGATCATATTTGTTATACTCACCCTGTGGCGTTGACTGAACTAGATGGGTTGATAAGTTTGTATTGCTCACCTTCTCCCTCCCCCTGAAACCCTGGTCTGACGCCGCCACTGGACAAGCGGCCAGTTGGTAGCAAAGGCAGACCCGAACCAAATGATTTCGACCTGAGCAACAATAGCCAGTGACACTGGAGCAGTGGCGAAGCTATACCGGTTATTTCTGGGGAGGGGGCCTTCTGTTTGTCTCCCCTCCCCTGGATCCACCAGAAGATTGGTGTCAGTGGCACAGTGGGTATGTACCTCCTTATGTTGTGCTTATTTATAAGACATACACCGGACCACTGCCAGAACATGAAGAACACGAGCTTAATATCTCTAGCAACTCCGGTGTTCTAGCTTCAACATAGCTGTTTGATCTTATCAGAGTTTACAGGGATGCTATGTCTATGGCTGGATGGCTCAGAATAACAGTAGTCATCCACCCCGTAAAAATGTATAACAGCCTGATGTGAGCCGTTACCCGAATGACAGGCGTGGGTTGTCTATTGCAGTACGGACACCGGCCGCCAGGTGCGCTCGGCTCACCTGCAGCTGCTGGCAGCGCTGGGCGTGATGATCCTGGTGCTGCTCCTGGCGCCGGCCCTTATAGTGGTGGCCCGCACCGCCTCCATCGCCATGGAGGTGAGCATGGAAAAAACCCGACTACCACAGGTCAGTGACGGTAAACTAGATGACTGTACCGCTTTTCTTAACCCTCACCCCAGTGGGGGGGTGTTTAAACACCTCCTTTGGGATTTTCCATTGGCACCAAAAACGGCAGTGCGAGGCCCAGTCGTTCTTTGCACACCTTACCCTTGATCGATTTTAAAACTTTTCCAAAAATGTTAAGGTTGGGTTACCTCAGGTCAGGTCACCAGTGCAGGTCAAGTGACCTCGCCTTCAAAAAAGTTTATGATAGCATAAGCAAGAAGAGGGTTAATTTATTGAATTGAAACTGATATCGCACAATGGGCCTACCGAGTACTACAAAATATATCCCGGGATTTTTCATATCGATGATCAGATACAGACCATGACCTCTCCATTGAAAACACATGGGAAAAACGGGAATTGGGCAACAAATAAATATATTTCCATGCATAACGCTTAGAATAACTTCCTATTTACCAAATCGTAGTATTATATGCCCTTTCCAGGTTTCATGCTGCAAATTTGGGGCTGTGACCTCTGAGAGATTATCTGGGACTGCTTAAGCAGGTCTTTAACTTGGGTTAATAAGTTCGCAGGAAATGATGATTAAGTTTTATTTTTGATCCAATTACATTTAGATTGCTATTGGGGCGTTCCAGCACAGATCGACCAAGCCCCTACACAGCATAGTCTCGGATTTCGTTCCAATTTCTTTCATAAGGTTGTCAGGAGCGTGGAATCCTGATCTGAGATTATTTCTTTCCTCAGACGTACGGTGTCGGAGTTATAGCTTGAAGGAAATCGTGAAAATCGCCGATTTCGTCAAAACATGGTGATATAAAACGATTATTTTCAACCTTAACTTTTATTTCTTAGCTTCAAATGACACGAGATTAGATTGAGCATGTAACAAAAAAGTTTGAGCATCTCGATTTTTAGTCGAAATTTTCAAATTTTCTAGAGATGTTTTGACTATTTTTTCCACCAATTTTTTTGAAAGAGTGGCCAGTAACTCACTTTAAAGGTACCATAAAAAGTATGCACCCATATCTGCTCTGTTTAGTGAAAGCAATAATTTTTTGCGTTCTAGACTTAATAAATGTGTAATTAGCCATAGAATGACGCTATGCGCGCAAAAATCGGCCGCCCGGCGTGCCCGGCCGCCGGTGCGTGCACACGGGCAGTAGATTGACTCGGGAGCGTAGGAACTCTTGCAATCGTGATTAACACGCGCATTGACGGGGGCGGGTACCCGCCCCCCTCGGGTTTTTCGGAGACAGCAGAAAAACGGCGGCGCGTAGCGCCGCCGTACTTGGTATACCTTTTCCCTCATCATTTTTACAACTTCTGTGAAAATTTTAAGGTTAGGTCATCTCAGGTCAGGTCACCATTACAGGTCAAGTGACCCGACCTCAAAAAAAGTTTAAGATAGCATAAGTCGGAGCAGGGTGAACTTATCCGATTGAAACTCATATCACATAATGGCCCCACCGAGTTCTCTAAAATATGTTCCGGTATTTTTGATATCGATGACCTAAGGTCAGGTACGAGGCATGACCTCTCCATTGGAAATACATGGGAAAAATGGTTTTTACGGAATAACTCAGTAACGGGTGGTGATAGAGCATTTATTTTAGCTGCATTAGACTCGCCTGGGCTTTGCGGTTCTAATGATATGCATTTTATATAATTTGACCCTGACCTGACCTCAGGTCAGGTCAAATCCTTGATTTGACCTAGCAAGGTCAAATTATATATCATTCGATTCGGCTTGCTAAGAGGATTCATATAGTTTAAATCGTTTTGCTCTATCTTTACTTGTTCAGATTTAATGGCCGAAAAACTGAATTTACATGTTATCCCTATGACGGGCATGTTTTGACCTCTCGTGACCTTAAATGTGACCTGACAAAAAAATGGTTCAAATGTTTTCGATGGAGAAGTGGATGGGCAGCCCAACGCCGTTTACCGTTTTTCGCTACCTACCGTGGTTCTCGAGATCTTAGGGGGCGGGTACCCGCCCCCCCGTCAATGCGAAGGTGGCTCAGACCCCCGTCAATGCGCGTGTTAAAGGTGGGAAATAAAAGCAGAAAACACGTGTTCAAAAAAGGTGAAATCAATGCAATTCTTATTCGGCTAAGGCTGTACTACTCCCCATATCATAACGTTGCCCATAAAATCGATTACGGATTTGAGTCAAACATTTGGATTCTAAAAATGAAGAGACTTGTGCATTTGTGCAAGCTTGGTCTGTTTTGCATGTTGAAACGACATCGTACCCAGCACGGATGAAAATTGGCCAATGTTGTGCGGTATCCACCTCGGTTTGTGCGTCAGTGCCTTTAGACACGCGCGAGGTGTCAGATGTCCAGTGCGCAGCTCATGAAGCTGGGAGCACATCGCAGTTGGGTGTCAAGTGGAGATAAGACATGGCTTTAAGGTGGATACTTCGTTTCGGACGCCAGTTTTCTGCTGTTGGTGTTGGTGTTCACACTTTTGGGTGACATAGGAGTGGTAGAATGTCACGGGATAAGAGCACTTATTGTGCTGACTAGAGGATTCACTGTTTTCTAGATTCTTGGACCCGGCGCCGGCAGGCCTCGACCGTTCCCGGCAAGACCACACGTGGTCCCGGCATTGGTCCCGGCAAAAAAGTCGGGTTAATAGGAAAACAAATTGCAGCTTTGTCTTATACGTTTCAACTAGTGGCTTCGATGTTCCATTTTAGCCATGAATGATGTGTAATTGTGCTATTTCATTTCATTTTCGTATGGAGCTTATTACTACTAAATCGGGGCTTGCATGTCAGCGTTAACGCACCCAAAACCCTCTGGATCGAGAAGAGATCTCCAGCCCCGGCCATGGTATGTCACTTTTCGGCCCGACACCTCCGCCGTGACGTCATTTATGAACAGCCCCATATAGGTTAGACAATTAAAAAAAGTAAGACAATTCATGTGTGTGTAGTTAGCCATCTTAGGTTATTTATTCGTCAAAATATATGGGCAACTAACTTAGTTGGTTAAAAATTAAATAATCTCAATCCTATATGGGCCCCAAGGAACACAGGTCCTAGTTAAGACTAGTACGCTCTCCAATTCTCAGAGGTCTCGGCACGATCCCGATACAGACCCAATTGATCCCGGCAAAGTCCCAGCCGGGCCCAGCATCCGGTCCAGGCTTTGGGACGCCGGGACCAAACATAGAACCTCTGGTGCTGACCGCGTGGTGTGTTCTCCCCAAAAGACGCCAACTTACAAGACAGCATAAATTTAAATTTAGAAAATGTCACAATTGCTCAAGGAGAATCAGACAGCAGCCGGAGGCAGTTACTGAAGAGATGCTTGCTGCGGAGACACAATCATCACCGACTGACTCACTGGGCGCTCCAACAGTTTCAGCCAAAGTCGATGTTTTTCCATGTATTGCCGCTGCTGGACAGGACTACCCTTAGAACAGTTAGGCCTTTGGTTGAACTGATCCTTTGGATTTGGCCTATTCTTCGCTGTGCGCTTTCAATTTCTTATTACCGTTTTCGAAACATAATATGATGGGCTTGGGGTTGTCATTTTATTTCAGAACCAAAGTGGTGAACGTCAAGGGGAACGTCCATCCAAACTGCGAACCAAAGTAGGTAACTTTTATGCCTCAATAGAAATTAAAACTGCCTTTTGGTATATTGGTTCAGCCTCCTCTGCCTCCTCTGCTGGTAAACCGAACCAAATGCCACTAAATATAGTACACTACTGTCATAACACAGCCCTTTAGCTATGAATTCGCTTCCACCCAGGACCTGAATAATATTGATTCCACCTTGCTTAAAAACACATACTTTATAACGTATGTTGTTTACGTTTCTTACTCTTAATGAAACCTTACTGATGGTGAAAACAAATGATGAAAGAAAAAGAAAGACTAGAAAATATGTTTTATCAACAGTACAACCTACCCTATGCAAATTTCCACAATACCATGTGCTTATGTAGATGCACGTTTCCCAAGTAATAAACTTCTAACCCATTGTCTCCGCTGATCACCGCACGCGTGCGTGTCGTCGGTTGGCCAAACTGCCAGTCGGCTATCGGTGAGGCGTGCCGGGCGGCGCATTTTCGCGCGCATGTCGTCAATCTTTGGCCTATTAGATTAGATTATCGCTAATTCAAGAACGCAAAATTTAATTGATTTATTAGAAAGTGCAGGCACAAGAAAATTTGTTACTGTTAATCATTTTAAGGTGAATCACTGGCCCCACTTATAAGAAATGTTTTAAAATTTAAACACAAATCTCCAAAAACTTAAAAGTAATTATTTTTGAAAAACCTTATTGTCAAACTTAGATAATATGATTCTAAATACAATCACGTTTTAAATGAGCACCCATAACGAAGGACAACACATAAAATAATCATAGTATGCCACCATGTTTTGCCAAAAACACAGATTTTCACGATTTATAGCAAGCTGTAACTTCAAAACCCGTATTTTGAGAAAAGAAATATTCTCAAATCTGAATTCTACGTCACTGATAACCCTGTGTACGAATTTGGAACAAAATCTGAGACTATGCTATGTACAATCCAGGTGGTACCTGGTTGATTTCTCCTGGAACGCCCCTATTGCCAGTCGATTGATATGCATAATTACTATGTTAGGTCAGATGGTGAGCTTGATCTGACCTTAATCATTTTAAGGTCATTTTTGCCTTGTACAATTATATTACACATAATGAAATTTACCGTACCGAGAGGAGTCGAAGGTGCCTAAAAACTTATTCTAACTCAATTCTGTCAGACGCTAGAGCACAGAAACTCTTCTCCAAACTGTCACCTTATATTACCTATCATGAGCTCAATATTGACTTTAGGCAAACAGTGACCGACGTAGATTCTTCATGAATTTGTATGAGTTATCCACCAGCCTTCGTGTTTTTCGCTATCCCGCATAAGAGCCGAGTTCAAGGGGGGTGTTTGACCATCCCCACCAGGGCGAAGATGAATCGGAGGCCCACAGGGGCGGGTTTTATTCTGGCATCTGTTTAAAACGTATTAACGGAAAAACTTTCTCTTCATCAATCAGTATATTCTTGGATATTGGCTCTTTATTGCCCTTTACAAAAGTCTTAACATATTTTTCAAATGAGACTAAAAGTAAAAACATTTCCGAGGCAAAATCCCTCGCGGGCCTACATCCCACATCCTACCTACGCCCAGGCAGTCACGTAACTTTTCGTGCGGGGGATTCTGGATTTTCCCCATGCAATCAAACCAGCACCACTGCTCTTTCATATTCGCATGACATCACAGTGAAGAACCGCCGTAACTCAGGATGCCCTGCGGGCAGCGGTTCACCGAGACACTGGCGGAGCGGACGGTGGAGGTGCGCCGGGAGGTGAGGAAGGCAGACCGCCTGCTGTACCAGATGCTGCCCAAACAGGTGGCGCTGCAGCTGAAGCGGCGGCATCAGGTGCCCGCCGAGCTCTTCCACTCAGTCACCGTCTACTTCAGCGACATCGTCGACTTCGACGTGATCACCAGCCGGAGCACGCCCATTCAAGTGAGCGTGGCGACGAGGACCGACGCGGGGTCACTGAGCTCGAGTTATGCGTAAGCGAGTGTGACACACCACGTCTTGTCAAGGTAAGAAATCCCCTCAGCTCTGTGTTTCCTCAGATCCACTTAGCCCCTGAGACCTTAGCTTTTAACCCATCCTCACCCCACCGGGGCCCATCGAGGGCCATCGATGGCTCCCCTAAGGTTTTTTCCGAATAACAGAAAAATTACGAGGCCCAGCACCACGGTTGAGGGGCCTACCTCTCACCCTTTCATTTTCCCACCATTTCTGAAAAATGTTACCCCGGGGCTTCACTAGGTCGGGTCGTCAGGCGAGGTCAACAAGGTCACCTCACTTCAAATTTTGACTCTACCATAGCTACATTTCTTGGCCGATCGATTGGAAACTTTCTACACTTGATGACCCTTCCAGGGTCTAAGAATGCAATGGGAAAAGCTGTCTTATGATCTGATAGTCACAAAAATGATCGCAAATGCTCAGATTTCTCAGGAAAGCATTCTTGGCCACCCTTTGACGGATTCCAGCGGCAATAATTTCCACCTTGACTTATCTGAGGTCATCACCGGGCACCGGGTCAAAAATAGTGTTTAACGATAACTTTTAAGCTAATCAAGCTAGAGTGCTGAATTGAACGTCATCGTGTACATCTCGTCATTGGCTTTCATTTGATATACGGCAAGGTCACTTCCTGACCTTTTGAAAACTCAGGTCATGTTAGGCCAAGAGGTGCCCTCTGGAGGTCAAAACACTGACGGAAGGCCATTATTTTACAAATAGCGGAGAAACCCCTAGAATTTTCCTATAAAATGTACTTGACCATATCTCAATAGCACTACTGGCATGAGAGCAATGCCCAGGTTTCTTAAGCACTGCATATTTTAGCAGAAATATAAAACTTGACCTCTGGAGGTCAAAGAATTGACCTGAGCTCGAAACATGTCAAGTTAAATCATACTGAATTCGCACGGGACTTCCAATGCACCTCACAGATTTGCGCTAACCCCCATATTTTGCGGTGTTAGAGGGGGCCATCGATGGCCTCAGTGGGGCGAAGGTGGTGCTGGACCCGCGGTGGGGCGCGGGTTAAGTCATTGCATCACATAGGTCATACTGAATAATTTCATCTGACCGGAATACTGGGGTCAATGACCTTAACCTGTGAACTTTGAGCTGGACTTCCATGTGGGTTGACCTTGGCATATAACCCGATTATATGACGTTATTACATCACCTCTCGGTCTACAGTGCAGGAAAACTGGTGCGACCCGCGCGATAGCGACGGTCTCAAAAGTGGTCGGACTTTGAAAGCCTGTAAGTAAAAAAATATGAACCGATTTAAAAAAATATTCACCATTCGACGTCCCCGTAAGTTTCCTCAAACTTAGCTTCATAACTTTTCTGGCAGCGAACCGTTCTCTGGCCACCTCGAAACAATAGGTGGAGGCACTTTAGGGCCCCTCCGCAGCGCGTTTTAAGAAGTGTATTTGCTTTTGCGATGAGACTGCCCATTTAGGCGTTGTGCACCATTTTTTTCAACAGCTGCAGTACATGCAACGTGTATCGCAGTGTCAGTATACCTACGTGAATGGATTCTGCCTGAGAAAATGAAATATACCAATAGTGGTTCCTCGGCACGCTTATAAATTGTTCCCTCATTTCAAAACCCATTATGAGGGTGGCACACTCCATTTAACTATACCAATGCATTGTAACCAGCACCATTTTTCTCCGCAGGTGGTGACCTTCCTGAACATGCTATATCAGCTGTTCGACGGCAGGATTGATCGCTACGACATTTACAAGATGGAGACGATAGGGGAGACATACATGTGCGTCTCTGGACTTCCGAAGCCCAATGGTATGTGTCGTCGTCGATGCAAA
Source organism: Lepas anatifera (assembly GCA_034440635.1). Classification (NCBI taxonomy): domain Eukaryota; kingdom Metazoa; phylum Arthropoda; class Thecostraca; family Lepadidae; genus Lepas; species Lepas anatifera. Next base: position 75,515 of record JAOTON010001184.1, read on the forward strand.
AATGGATCCAAATGCATCAACATTTCTCCAATTCAGCTCTAAATGGTAAATAGGAGCAAGGACAAAAACAATTTTTTTCACCTCGGCTTTTCTCTCTTATTCATGCAAAAAGGTAACAGAAAGCTGTTTGACCCAGACTGGCATCGTCATGAAATAGTCGGATAAAGGGAGCACTCCCCCTTCAACCACCGGCGCCCCCTGAAATGGCCACGGCGCCACCCCATCCCCTTCATATCCTGAAACAGGGACAAATCCAGAGGTGGGAAAAAGGAAGCACTCTCCATCAACCATTAGCACCCTCTGAAACGGCCAGGGTGCCACCCCTTCCCTTCATACCCTGAAACAGGGACGGATCCAGAGCAGGGAAAAAGAAAGCACTCCCCATCAACAATCAGCGCCCCCTGAAATGGCCACGGTGCAACCTCCCCCTCCCACACTGAAACAGGGACGGAGCCTCGAGGGGCGGCTAATCTATCATCTGTGGCGCGGCCCTTGGTATCACTAATTATCCCGTTGTCGTCGATGCCGTAACAGCGCTAACTTAAAAAGGAAATAATAAAAAAGACCGAATGTCTCAAAGTGTCTCTGTTCAAGCAAATACCAATGAAAAGGGACGTCTCTATCTGCACTACTTTTGGATGTCAAATTCGCGTACGGACGGCCTTTGAATATTTTCATTACAAGCAAAGAGTGTGAGCTGGGGACAATTATGTCCCGAAAATTTGCCCTGTCTGCGCTGGGAAGATAGTGACACATCTGCACTATAAACTCTACATAAGGCGATATTTTTTACTTTATGCGTTTTAGGGGACGCAAGCACAATTCTGCGGGTGCTTCCTGCCGAAAGTTCAATCTTTTTCACACAGATGATGTAGGAGTTTTCCATTTCGGTCTGGGCATAGTCTTTCTTTAGTGGTAAAGCCCCCAAAAAAAAACTCAACAAGACTAGTAACTGATAGAGGTCTTAAAACAGCACGAAGAGATATTAGTGAATTCGAGATGTTCTTGAAAAAATATAAGGGGCATTTTGTCAACGTGCTCAAGCTCTGCTTTATAGGAAACGTGATTGTACCAGCCCACTATATTACATCGTATCACGTTCCCGTTGCAATAGACACCACAACCACATATCGGGCGGACACACAACCATATATCGGGCGGGCATGGGTGCGACCTGGGGGATCATGAGTGGTAACTGAGCAAAATATGGCATCGATCCATATCCAAAGCATATATTAAATGAACCCACTTTTATCACTGAAAGCTACGGATGGGCCATGTTGCAGTGGGGCGATCTCAGGCTAAAAAGGCGGCTAATTGTGGAATAGGGGCACCCAACCACAAAGTAGAGGACAGCCGGAGGTGAATGGGGGCAGTACACGTAGAAGTAAAGCGCGCCAAGGCTGCAAAAGATCAGAAAATGGTGAAATAACAAAAATTATTCAGGTTTAACGACGCAACATTTATCAGGGTTATACAGCATCGCCAACTCTTACCCTGTTGCGAGATATTTGGGAGACCAGATAAACTTTCAGAGGCTCTGTCGGGACTTGAACCCGGGACCCGTGGCTCAGAGTACCTACATGTACGCTATCCACTGAGCCACTGCTATCCACTGATTTCCTAGCAATTGTGAAAAGGGCACGCAATCATGCACAGGAGGGCAGTTCAAAGTGGATGAGAGCGATAAATATTGCGGTGGTACGCTCTAGGGCTGAAATTGGGCGGTTAATCGTGAATTAGGGACGTCCAACCACAAAGCAGAAGGTAGCCGGAGGAAAATGAGGACAGGCTACGTTGAAGCGAGGTGCCCTGAGGCTGCACAAGAGCCGCCAAGGCTAGTGCCAGTCAAGGTGTAGCCAGGATTTCGCTCAGGGGGGCGGCGCCCCGAAAAGGGCCCCCTGCTACAGCGCCAAAAGGGCCCTGATGGGTAAAAAGTACCATGCTTGTTAGATAATCGTATTCTCAGGAGGGTCCTTCAGGCCCTCAGGGGGGGCGGTTGTCCCTGCCGCCCCCCCTTGGCTATGCCCCTGGTGCCAGTACCAAGTATGCCGTCGCTTCGCACCGCCGTTTTTTCGCGCTGCCGGAAAAAACTGAAGGGGTGTTCATACACCCAAACCGTGGCGAGGGTTAACTCACCCACCTGAGTCAGTGAATCACAGTTTCTTTTCTTTACTTTGGGTTAAAACTGAGTCGCCAGCAAGTCTGTAATTGTGGCATCAGTCCTGAAATTATTGTCACATAACATCTATTCACATGACAGACTCATTGGCTGTTGACCTGTGGATGGTGCTATGAAGCTCCGTGGAGCCGTCAAAGCTTCCATACAGCGAAACACCCAGCCCAGGCTTGAGCCGTAACGCTGAGTGTCCGGTGCAGGGACCGGCACGCCACGGAGATAGCCGACATGGCGCTGGACATCCTCACGGTGGCGCACCAGTTCCGGGTGCCCCACATTCCGGACAAGTTCGTGCAGATCCGCTCCGGAATCAACTCCGGACCCTGCGTGGCAGGTGGGACTCGCACAGGTCATCGATGGTCGACAGCCACCGACTCAGTAACGCAGGAGGATCCAGGGTCATCACATGGCTCATGTCCCAAATATTGATAGGGACCGAAAAACCAGTCCCCCTATCCTCCCAAGATTTGCCAATTAGTCAAATTCAAGCAAAGACAGAAACTAATTTGTACTATACCGAGCGGCATTCTCCTCCCAACCTTTAGTAGAACCAGAGTTATACAGAATTGAGAGAAAACGTGCCGAACCGCTAGGGTTTGAACCGAACTGAACCGAACTGGAGAAAACTGCTTCAGTTTGCATGATACACCACCCCATGCCTCTAAGAAGTCGTGTTGCTCATTATCCCTTCGCTCGTTAAATCTCTGTAAGATTTACCCATCCCTTCTCTCCAAAAACGGGTTCTGGATAGGGCAGTGGTGACGACCCATGCCATCATTATTTTAGAATTACACTTTTTGTGTCTAGTTCCAGTAATAAGAAAACGAGTAATTGAACACTGAGACATTTATATGCAGTGCTTACAGGAATTGGAGCAGATTATTTTGCAGGGAAGTTAGTTAGGTCACCATTTAGGATTCAAACATGAGGGCTGAGGCATGCAAAGGCTAAAGCGATTCACAACGTTTTAAAGCACACGCAAAGCTTTTACAACAATAACTATGTTGGCATACAAATTCATGTAAGTGGTGCACCCTTGCAGGAGCGCTATGGGCGTAGGAGCTATATGAGCGCTGTTTCTCTCCGGCAGGCTGCGTGGGCACCACGCGGCCCCGTTACTGCCTGTTCGGAAGGAGCTATATGAGCGCTGTTTTTCTCCGGCAGGCTGTGTGGGCACCACGCGGCCCCGTTACTGCCTGTTCGGAAGGAGCTATATGAGCGCTGTTTCTCTCCGGCAGGCTGCGTGGGCACCACGCGGCCCCGTTACTGCCTGTTTGGAGACACCGTGAACGTCGCCTCCCGTATGGAAACCACAGGAGATCGTGAGTTGCTGGAGGGTACCACCATACCAGCGTACTAATGAAGCATGAGGGGTGCCCAAAGACTGTCTCCTCCGAGATGACCCCGCTCTTGTGCCGGCACGGTTATAAGTTTGATTTTAGCTTTCAATAAATCGTACTGCAGGATTTTCGTCCAGATTACGCCGAATGCATGTTGTTTCTTTAAAATCATTAGGAAAGTGGCAACACCACTTTAACAAAATGCACTCCGTACGGGTACATGCAACATTTGATTGCTCAGATTCGTCCCGCTATTTCAGTTTGTTCACTGCGTTTTCATTGTCGGGGCATTACTCAAAAGTCAACTTTTTCATTTTTCAGCAATGAAAATTCAGATTTCCCATACAACACAAGAGCTGCTGGAGAAGGCCGGAGGCTATCACGTGGAGTTTCGTGCCGATACAGCAGTGAAGGTAAGCTCTCTCTCTCTCTCTCTCTCTCTCTCTCTCTCTTTCTCTCTCAAGAACTTGACAGAATTATGCTAGCTGAGAGTCTATATTCATTCACCCTGAAGCATCAGGAAGCTTTGGAATGTACCGATATGCGCTGAAACCTGAATAGGCAGGTCAGTTCTAACGTCCCACCCACTTTTCAGGGAAAGGGTACAATGGCGACCTACTGGCTGATGGGAAAGGAGGGCTCCGTCCAGCGAAACGTCGACATCTCGGTGCCAGGGTTCATGGCGGCACAGCCAGAGTTCATGTCGCCCGCATACCTCTACCATGCAGAGGAGGACGGCTGTTGTTAGCCAGTTCAAACTTTGTGGTCCGCTGCGGTAACAAAACTGTTCCGACGCGGATATGCCTTCGCGATGGCACACAGCGGATGTGCATTCACAAGTTTTGTCATCAAAACTTAACTTGCACACTCAAGATGGAAAATACAATGTTTTTGTAAATTATGGTGGTGTTGACCTCACTTTTTGAAATCGTGCACCTACTCCTGGCCTAAAATTATCTATCACAATAAAATGATGTTTCTAATGAATGTAACACTTTATCAAATACTGACTCTGGGGCAGAGGCCGAAAAATCATCCAAATCGCCAGAAATATTGGAAACAAAAGTAGAAAAGGCTGGTGATGAAATAGGCAAGATTGTGCCCACCTCGCCTTGAGGCGTTGATGTTCAGTCTGCCAATACGCTATGTCAGATTTGAAGGCACTTGGCGGGTCCGGGAACTAATCCAGTTTTGGTGTCAAACTCAATGTTCTTGATTACGTAATACGCAAGCCAAGTTTCAAATTCCGTTGGTGACACTAAGGCCCATTTTCTGGCCTCTGCTCTTGGGGTTGCATTTAACACGCGCATTGGTGGCAAGGGGGAGTACTACAAAACATAATTAATCCGGGACTGCATTGCTTAAATGAATTTTGTTCAAGTCGTTGCAAGCCAAACTTTAACAGTGGAAGCCTCACTGAAGTCTTCAATAAAGTTGTTACAGAGACCCCGTCTCCATCATCCAAGGGAGCAGCTAATTTTTGGTCCTCTAGGTCCTTTCTTGTGAGGTCTATTCTGTTTTTATGTGTGCGGTGTTGTTTAATCGATCCAGACTTCAGATGCATGGTGAGTTTTCTGAGATGATGGTGGTTGTCATACCAATATAGCACATGTCTCTTTGAAGCAGACAGCATTTGTGGGTACATTCATATTTATATACCACTTTAGTTTGCTTTGGCTTGTGTTTGGTTTTGTTGATCTAGTTCTGAATGAGTAGGTTGCTGACTGCCGCTTCGGTAGTAGATGACGATGTTCAGGCTGGTTTCCTTGTTGATGCAGGTTACGTTATCTTCGATGATTTTGCGGATGGCCCTTTCGTCGCTTTTTACGATGGGGTCATTTAATTTTGGAATATATATTCAGGGTCTGGGTGTTGCACTTGGCTGTTTTTGCCGTCTATTTTGTTGCGAAAGTATTTTTTTTATGGAGGAGTCCAATTTACTGTTTTTGTAGCCGTTGTTAAAGAGAAGTTGTTTTGACCTCTGCAGCTCTTGGTGAACTGAGTTCCAGTCCGAGCAGTGTGACAAGGCTCGCTGGACGGAGGCGTTTGTCACCGCCCGCCGATACCGATCCGGGCACTCACTAGCTACATTCATGCAGTCTCCTGCATTTTTTCGTTTTGGTATACTTCTGTATCAATACGTCCATCATCTTCTGAAGCCTTCAAGTCTACATCCAAAAAGGCAAAAAAGGCAATTCGGTTATCGATGCTCAATCCATGGTGAACTTCAGGCTTCTTTGGGCCTCCATTTGCTATTTAGAAGCCTCATGTGTTCTTCGTTTTAAGCATCTATTAGAATATCATCGACGAAGCGACAGTACAGCGCAGATTTCAGATCATTGTTCTCGAGAACTTTCTTTTCGAGATCCCGCATGTGCATGTTTGCAAAGAAGCAGCCCAACGGGATGTCCATCGCTGCACCGTCCCTTTATTCGTGCATTTTCCCACTCGGTGCTTTGAAAGCAGCTTTCTTGTTAAGAGGAAAAAGCGTCGGGTGGTTAACTACCCTCCTTAGGATGATACTGATGGTTTCGCTCACCGGTACTTTGGTGAATAGGCTTTCGACATCCAAGGATGCAAAAAGTTCATTGATTCGGTGGAATTTTATGATATCGATGAATTCAGCGATTGGTTAGGGGCCGGGTGGCCCAATGGCTTCATTGCCCACCTTCAGATCGGATAGCATGGATTAACGTGGGTTCAATCCCCACGGTGGGAAACCGCCTTCCATATCCGATCTGACCTGGTGGAGAGGATCCTTAAACACCCACGCCAATACTCCCTGAAATTGGGTAAGTGTGCCTTTTGGAAGTGACCCTAATAAAATAAACAAATAGATAAATAAATGCACAAATAAATTTAAGGCTGTAATGATTATAGACGTATGGTGATGAAAGCTGGCTGAATTTCTGGGCCAGGTGGTAGGGGGAGACGGTATCTGCGATATCACTGGTCGTAGTGGATTACCTTGTTGATGTGTTTTCATGTTGTATAATATGGAATATAATATAATGTTATATTTATATATATATAAGTTTACTTTTATATCAAATAAATTACATAATACCAAAATGTAAGTTTTCCCTCGTCTTCCATGATATATATATATATATATATATATATATATATATATATATATATATATATATATATATATATATATTGTGATATAGGTGAACACAGAGAAATGTATTTACGTTGTATTTATTTTAGAGACGTTTAACTGTTTTACAGTTTCATCAGTGTACATACTTACAAAAATATTAATACAAAATTACAAAGTTCAGTTCAGAGCAGTACACGATATTTAAAACTGATTCAACGGGACTTGATTTTGATTTCTTTTCTTCTGAAATCCTCATTGTTTGTTGGTTTTCTGTGAACCTTAACACCCGCACTGGAGGGGGTCTGGCACTAACGCGCACTGGAGGGGGCCTGGTAGGCCCCCCTAAGATCTCGGAAACTAAGAGGGTTAGAAAAACGCCACTTGGTAGGTGGGTGGGGGCTATGGTGATCTACATGATGACCAATTTTCATTGACCTAGGTTAATATCTTCAAGGTCAAACGAGGTCGTAAAGGTCAAATATTGGCCATGCTGGTATCGATTGATAAATGCTGTGATTATGCAGGGAAATGGCGGGAATAAGCTAAAGGTGGACAATATTCATAGAGAAGAGGTCTCAAAGAGGCTTCCTCACAACTTTTGGGTCAAGGTCATTCAAGTTCATTGACCTTTAAGGTCACCATATGGTATACTACTTATTATTTACACTTTGACTAACACTGTAACCACTGTTTGGCAGGAAATGAGGATTGACCTTTCCCAATGACCTTTGACCGTGACCTTTGACCTTGACCTTTGTATTGGGGTACCCTACCGATGACGTCATAGCATAATATATGTCAGACGGGGTAACGTCATTTGACCGGACGCACAGTGGTCAGTGACCTTGAAAGTGCAGATATGACCTTGACCTGTGACCTTTGACCTTGACCTTGACTTTCATGTGAAGTGACCTTGACATATAGTCCCGCTTATATGACGTTATGACGTCACCACTCGATCTTCAATGCAAGCTAACTGGTCCGACCGCGCGTTTACGGCGATCTCAAAATGCAGATCTGACTTTGAAAGCCTATAAGTCAAAAAAATTTTCGGCCGATTTTCAAAAAGTCTTCACCAATCGACGCGCTATTAAATTCTGTTAAATGTGGCCACGTTTCGTTTTTCGGCTACAAGCAGTTCTCCGGCCACCTCGGAAAAACAGGTGGGGGGCCTCCGAGGCCCCCCTCCAGTGCGCGTGTTAAATTTCAGTCCTTTGTCAGTCCTAATGACCACGGTATCTAGGAATGTCAAAGAATTCTCACTTTCATTCTCTAAATTGAATTGTGTATGTTGGTCAACATTGTTGAGCTTCGTTAATTGTTCTTCTAGATTCATGTTTTTGAGAACTGCAATAAAAACATCATCGACGTATCGCACCCAGAAACTATCCCGCCCCATGATTTCTTGGTTTTTTCCTGCTCTAGACGCTCCATGTATAAGGATGCGGCTACCGGGCTCAGGGGGATCCCATAGCAAGTCCCCTATGTTGTACATACTCATTATCTTCAAAAGTAAATGAACCAAAGTGCATGCACAACGATACCAGACCCATGAAGTGTGATTTAGACAATTGAAGCGTATTTACGTTTTTTGTTGACGTGATTTATTGATTCGACGTGATACATTTGTTATTTGTTGACGTGATTGATGTAAATACGCTTCCATTATCAAAATCACACTTCATGAGGCTGGTATCTTTGGGCATGCACTTTAGTTCATTTACTTTTGAAGATAATGAGTATGTATGTACAACACAGGGGACTTGCTATGGGATCCCCTGAGCCCGGTAGCCACATGCTTATACATGGAGCGTCTAGAGCAGGAAAAATACCAAGAAATCATGGGGTGGGATAGTTTCTGGGTGCGATACGTCGATGATGTTTTTATTGCAGTTCCCAAAAACATGAAACCGGAAGAAAAATTAACGAAGCTCAACAATGTTTACCAACATATACAATTCACCTTGGAAAAAGAAAGTGAGAATTATTTAGCATTCCTAGATATCGTAGTCATTAGAACTGATAATGGACTGAAATTTAAGGCTCAGAGAAAACCAACAAACAAGGAGGATTACATTCATTATTTTTTTGGACACAGTGAAAAAGCGGCATAGTGATCAGCTTCTTTTTACGAGCGTTTAGGACTTCCAGTCCAGAATATCTACAGGCTGAAATGGATAATATCTTCAAACGATTTGAAACACTTCAATATCCCCGAGGGTGGCTGTTCATGCTCAAACAATGACAGAGAAGATATATAAAAAGTCAAGAAAAATCTGAGTCGAAGCCAGACCACTACGAATCCATTCCGAACTCGAAAGCAGCTACTACGATTTCAAAATTCTTAGCACGATCAGGTTTGAATGTAGGAATAGTCTCAGGAGCAAAGACTGGAGAAATTTTAAAACATAAAGAAAGGCCTACTTCTGAAAATAACATAATTTAAAACATTACATGTGCTGGATGTTCAAAATCTTATATAGGGGAAACGGGCAGAGGTTTGAAAACAAGGATTAAGGAACATAAGCGCGACGTTAGATTTCATAGAACATTGAATGCATTAGTAGTTCACATAGAGAAATGGGACCACTTACCAAAATTTGATAGCTCTGAAGTTTTAGTCGAAACGAAAAACAAGCAGATTAGGAAAACACTGGAAGCTGCCTTCATTTCAGTTCTTTCGAACACTAACCTTCGGTCAGGTTTTGTACGTTGGGCGTCTTGCGGGAAAAAACTAGCTATAACAGAAAAAAACATAAGACATTAAGTACGAGAACAAAAAAGAAATCAAAATTAAAATCATGTCCTGTTGCATCAGTTTGAGATATTGTGTGCTGCTGTGAGCTGAATTTTGTAATTTTGTATTTATATTTTTGTAATTATTTACACTGATGAAGCTGTAAAACAGTGAAACGTCTGTAAAATAAATATAACGTAAATAACTTTCTCTATGTTCAGTGAACAGAAGAAACTAGAACATTGTTCACCTATTTCACATCATGTCTATGACAGCCCCATATATGCACACACACACACACACACACACACACACACACACACACACACACACACACACACACACACACATATATATATATATATATATATATATATATATATATATATATATATATGTATATATATGGTGTACACGGCACCCCCTGAGATCTCTATGAAATGAGGTGTATAGGGGTTCTTCATAGCCTAGAATCCGAATCCGTGATCGAAAAAGACCTCGCACTCTTAGTTTCGTAGCAACAGTGACGTCAAATTGTGACGTCATTACATGCTTTGAAACATTCAAAGCCTTGTATCTCAAAAAGTTACTAAGATATCTAAAATCAGTCAAACGTTTTAGAAAGAGGACGCTTGGTGAATAAAAATCATGGTCAAACATATTCTTTGAATTTTTTTAACTTATAAAACATGTTAATAAAAATATTTTTTGAAAACAATTTTTAAAGAGCGAGGGCTTCAATTTCCCTGAAATTAATTCAAATGAAATCCGCAAGTATGTTTACCCTGAAACCGCAAAACAAAACATTGGGTATCCGATCACAACATATTGTAACAGCTCGCGTTCTTCACGGGCCTTCACCCAAACGGGCCCCGGAGCCGCCTCAAGCGCCGCGTCACCAGAGAAGTGACGCGCCCGTCGGTTTGGAGCTGGGGAGGGGAGGGTGGAGAGACAGGAGACGAAAGAGCAAGAGCTTTAAGAAAGTTTTAATATAGATTGTTTATGTATAGGCATTCACTTCATCTACGTCTTCGAGTACGACATAACAAAGTGGAAATCCGGGCTCGGTTCGATCAGTCACGATAACACGCCAAAATCGCCTAGTGACACTTACATATAACGGCGCAGAGACGGCGGATTCCATTTTCGAGAAGTGGTGCAAGATTTTCTGGAGGGGGCGCCTTCCTCCCCAGGGGGCGCCATCATCTCTTGGGGGGCGCCTTTGCTATCCATTGGCGTTCTGCAGAAACTCTTTGGACTCGGCGTGCGAGGCCACTTGGGGTGGTTTATTTCTAATATTCCGAAAAATAGGTATTTTAGATTTCGCGTAAACTCAGTCGTATCGGATTGGCATCAGCAACAGAGTAGCATAGCCCAGGATTCTGCGATATTCATAGCCTTGTTTGCAGTTATGACCAATGATATTGCAGACACTTCCCGCAAACATACGTCACGTGTTTTTCGTTGAAGACTTCACAATATGTGTGACAGTGTCTACTACAGCAGCTGCGCAGAGGCGGCTGCAGCTTGGCCTTGACATATTGCAGCAATGGATCACACGCAATGGACTGAAATTTTCAAGTTCAAAGAAATAGTGCATGCACTTTTATAATAGACATTGAGACTGAATACCCGATTTTGTAAATTCGCGGAAATCCGAGCGACGTTGTAGCAGAAACCAGATTTATCAGGCTCACACTCGATAAGCTTTCATATGTGCCACACCTGAAGGATTTCCGCAAAAAAATGTTTCGATACGCTGAAAATACTGAAGGTGTTGACGAGGATGAGATACCGTGCAGATAGAGAAATGTTTCTCATGCTATACACGTTATACGCTTATCGCCTATATATACGTTATGCGCACGTTATACGCTCATTGTTATACGCTACGTTATAAGCTTCTTATGCTGTATAGATCACTTATGCGTCCGAAGATCGAGTACGGCTGTGTCAGAGCCGCATGACGAAATCCATGGAGCGAAGCGGATTGAGATTTCTCAAGAGGCTCTATTCTGGCCGTTTGGCGGTTCTGACAGTTGATACCAGGGCTCTGCAATTGTGTAGGGTGATTGCCCTTTTACGCTAGACGCCCAAACTAAGGCCCCCAAATTTAAATTCAAAATAGTTCTTGTGAAATTTTGGAACAAATGTTTTCAATTTTGCATTTTTATCATTTTTATTTCTTAAGCGACGAACTTGAAATTTGCCTCCTTTTGAATAAGCAACAAGGCCACCTAAGAAAAAAGTTCGAACTGGTCCGACAATATTTATTACGCCAAAACACAGTATTTCTAGTAGAAGCAAAAAGATATTGAAATTTGACAGCCGACTTGTAAGCTCGAAATGTCAGAAGGCACGCTTCAGTTAGTTTAAAGACAGCCACGTGGAGGCAGCTACGTCAATTTTCTTGTGCTTAGGCATAGTTTCCAGTGGAAAACGTAAAATTCTGACCTAGTTTTTGCCATTTTGCCGGAGGACTACATTTTTGCTCATTTCATTTAAATCTTAATCTCTCGCGATCTAATGCGCCGATTTGACTTTTCATTTCAAATAATGAAAGAACATTGCTTCCGCCTGATAATATTCGGAGATGGATATCGTGATAATACAATTCATTGTCTTATATGTATAAATATAATTTTAGTAGAAAACCTTTTATTTGCAGCTTTTCGGTTCAGAGCACATGTCATTCACAAGCTCAGAATTGACATGGCTGAATAGGAAAATTAATTGCAGTCATTCAATTCATTTACACTACCCACTTATCTCCAACAGCTTTCGAGTAATTCGTCCGAAAGGGTATTTCAAGGAGCTAAATTTCTCGGAACATGTTTGCTTCTCACCATGGTTTCAAGTCCTCAAAATGAATGGAAGTGGATGCAATTTGGCATAAAGCTAGCTTAGGGTCCTGGGTCGCCGATACAAGTGATTTTAGGCGAATCTAATCTTTGGTTCGTCTTCTAGAAGCAGCTTTATACCATGCCTTTTCTGTACGAACACAACACCCGGCGCCACGATCATGGCATCGTTTTGATTGCGTGATACCGGCCAGTGACCTCCTGACGGGTCACAGGTGTAGGGTTAGTGGGAGTCGGTACAGTGTGGCGCAGTGGTCTAGTGGTTAGAGATCCTGTCTCGTGATGAGGGGTGCGCGGGTCGAATCCGGGGTTGACTGTGGGATATTTACTATTTATTTCAAAGAAAAGAATGATGGCACTGACCTACAGGCTTATGAAGAGATACATTGAGAATGAAATATGGTTGATTTCAGCACATTGTCATGCGGCTCTCCTGCGCCGGTGGGGGGTTATCCCAGGTCGCAGACCGGGGTTGCGTATGAGGCCACTCCTTAGTCCGCGAAAAAGATTATCGATATGTCCGTCATCTCGCTATCAGAATAGTAACAGGAGCGTTCCAAGCTTCACCCATAATAAGCATGCTAGTGGAAATTAATGAAATACCGCTACAAATGCGCAGTAAGATACTCGCCTTGCATTAAGCCATTAAAAGGAATGTGGCACCTTTAGAACGTGATTTTAACTGAGATAGCCAAGTTGTAAAGCAAATCGGAAAACCAGGTGCTCTATATATCATTTGTCTTGGAACTCGATTTTTCCGTAGAAAAAAACTAAAACCTACCCGAAATCTACCTCTCATGTACCTCTCGCCAGGCGGCCATTGTTGTGAGCTGCTGGTGTGACGACATATGCTGACATCACGATGAGCATCAGCCAATCGAAGCCCTTGAAGTGTTTCGAGTATGGTAGTGGTTGCCAGATCATGACATCATCCAGAGGCAGATATTTATTCATTTTTCTAGAGGAGTATTTTAAAAATAAAAGCATTGAGCTTGTTGTACATTTTTCAGAGAAATCATGAGTGGTTTCATTATTTTCGGCTAAAAGTACGCCTAATTACACAAAATTCCAGGATTTTACCAAGGTGCCACGTTCCCTTTAAAATAAGCCACCAACACGCCCCACATACCAAACATTTTTTTTGGCGACGCCTACCTCAGTCAGATAGACAGTGGCTCGCGTTTTGCAACCCGTCGCCAGGGAGTGAGAGTCTGTGCCTGGCTGGCACAGGCTGGTATCGACAGCAATCTCGTCGAACCACATGAAGCAGCTGTTATTGAACCATAGCTCATCTCGACAGTTAACACGAGCACAACCTACGCCAACAAAGCAAAAATTTGCCTCCTGAACCGACGCGCCAGTAATTTATGAACTTGCTTGCGGAGCAGTTCGAAAACCATGTCTGTTTCTATATAGACGGTTGCAAAAGAAAGTGACAATGGCACAGGGCGTGCATTTGTTGGTGACAATGTTTAGAAGTTTTCTAGTTTGCCTTACGAAGGATCCATTTTTACTTCAGAGCTGTACTCCATTTTTTTGCTGTTTGGACCAGGTGTCTACGCTGATGGTGAGGAAGTTTGCGATTTTTACCGATTCGCTGTCTTATCTGCAGACATTGAAGCCATTTTATTTCTATAATGCGTCGTCACCTTAGCAGGCCATGCTGAAGATGACTGGATCTTCTGTGTGCACTGATTAGTCCAGTAGGAAGACACAGGCAGTTTGGATGGCTACCATCTCAGCCTGAAAACTCGAGCAGAGCGAGCCTGCTGGTCGCCTGAGCTCATGCTGGGCTCTGTCTGGTGACTCGATGAAGACCCAGCTCCCCGCTCGTGACCCCTCCGTGCACTGACCCGTCGGTCCACACCCATGTGGCACATTGAGTCAGGGAAGCGAGGTGGGGGAGAGCTACTCGCTTCTTCCGGACAGGTGGCGCTCCTGATGTCAGTGGGCCCACGTCTAGTTGAAATGTGGCTCACTCTCCTGATACCCACAGTGGAAGACGTCGAGGAAGGAAAGACTCGATGGGGAGGGAGATGCCTGCTTGATCCCACATGTCTTTGCCCACCTGCCGCCACCCGATCACGGAGGAGAGTCGAGAGGGCGCTGTCGCCTCCGCACGTCTTCACAGAGGGTCTTCAGGCGGCAGGGTATGGAATTTCACCAGCAGTCGGGTCGCGAGTACCCTCCTTCTGGCCGCTACGCGGGGAGTCTTAACTCGGCTGGGAGTGGAGTGGGTGCATCCTGTGATGATACGCGCCGACGCTCTCATTTTGCGTTCCAGCAGCTCGACATGAAATGGCGGTATGGCGTGGAGCCACGCTGCGGCCGCTTACTCCATCGCTCCTCTCACGTAGCCAGTAGCGACGGTTCGGAGGTGCTGTTCGTGCAGCCCCCAGTTGCAGCCGGACAGTTGACGTAGGTGGGAGATGCGGGGGTGGACCTTCTCCCACAGTCTCTTACAATGTGGACCGAAATGGAGGAGCCGATCGATGGTGACGCCAAGTAGCTGTAGGGTGTCTCCAGCAGTGACAGACTTCCCGTCGACCTTAAAATTGAAGGGATCGGCGTCTCTGGCCCACTGGGACATCACCAGTACTTGGATCTTGGCTCCTGATACCACCATTTTGTGCCGTCGGGTCCACTTCATGAGGGTGCCAGCAGCAGCTTTATTGCGCCCGGTCCTTGGCGACTTGGATGTTGTTGCCCGTGCAGAGAGCCGCCGTATCATCGGCGTACATGTAGGGGAGCATCCGGGAACCGCGCAGAGTGCGTCTACCAGCCGAGCCGCCCATACTAAATAAAACTGGCGATAAGACACTTCCTTACGGCAGGCCAGTTCGGAAAATGCGCTCACTGGAAAGCACACCAGTTAGTTCCACCTGGACTCTTCGGTCCCGGAGTCACTGCCAAATCCAGGCCACCGTGCAATTTGACAGCCCCATCTACAGCAGGCGAACGCGTAGCAGGTGGTAGTCCACTACGTCGTACGCGTGCGCGAAATCAAACGCGACGAGGACGTATTTCTGCGCGGTCTGTCCATCGGGAGGGCGGCTGTGTCTCGATTTGGGCATGCACAGTGCACGCTCACCTCTTCTCTTAAATGAGTCCTGAACTTGACCTGAAGGCGATGGTTGATGGTATAAGTGGATGGTCAGTGACAAAATATACTCGTTTTATCAATCTGAATGGTCTTTTCACTTCGATCTGAACACTGCACATGATCATTAAACGCGCAAATTACAGCCAATAAACGAAAAGAAGTTATAAATTTATCAAGAGAGTACTTGGACACATTGAAACTGTTTTCTTTTTATTCTAGTAGGGCCAATTTATGTCACAAATCACACATGCCTATGGCATGACCTATTTCAGCATTCAATCACATGGCTACCGAAATTCTCTTAACACCTCCGAAATTTCACGCACAAGAGCAATGCTCCCATGCTGATGAATTTAAGAATATAGATAAAGGTCGATGGAAAATGCCCACATACTTCATTCTGTGTTTATCTTAACGTTTCAACTTCCCTTATATCTCCTTGAGTCTGCCATCTGGTTCAAACATTATTTTTTAGGAGCAATTAATAATGTGGGTTAAAGTCCGGTTTGTGTTTCCTACAACTTAAAAGCTTTTCCGCTGAGATAATTTTCTTGGACATCGCACAGGCCAGGTTCACACTCGCTGCGATTATTTTCAATGTCCTCTCACCATTATCTTACGAATCTTGGCCACGTGGAAAGGCAAAATGATGCTTATCATATTTGATATTAAAATAAACTTAACCCCTCTACACTAATAGAAAAATCCTCAGATATATACCTTTATGTTCAGCTGTTGCATCTTCCCAAGTGTCTTGAATTTCTCCATGACCTAGTGGCAGTTACAGATTTTTCAAGAGGTGTCGAAAAAAGTGTGGACTGAACTGTTTAGCAATTCATTTTTCAAATATCACGCCAAATAGGCATCTTGCTTGGCTGGTACAAACTGTTATGGCTGGGAGAGGGTGGGATAGGACGTTGTTAAAAATACGATCCACCAAAATGACGGCAACCGAAAACCGAATACCATAGGCGCCTTTGGGTGAAAAGTTGATGGTAAAGTGCCCACTTTGAGGCTCCGCGTTCCCCCCACCTTACTAAAATTCTAGATCCGCCCATACGCGGATCCAGGGGGCAAAGGGGAGGGGCAGATGCAGCCCCCGATCGATCCTCGGCGCCCCCTGAAATGGTCACGGCGCCCCCTGAAAGGTCGATGGCACTCGCCTGAAGTGGTGCTTCCCACTCTCCCCCAGGATGCGAAAATCGGTGCTCACCGATAGGATTTTACGCCCACCTGGTAGTTTTTTCCGGTCAAAAGTGGCGCCCCCTGCTCCGGATGGCGCCCCCCGGGAAGGTGCTCCCCTCCGATTGGCAATCCTGGATCTGCCTATGGATCCGTCACTGTTCAAGAGCAAACAATTCACAGAAAAAGCAGGAAGATATCAAATGTCCTTTTTCTGAGGGTTTATGACACCCGGTAGGGTTCGTTTTAGCCTCAAATATGGCTTTTGTGGTATTTATTCGGCCATTTGGCCGCCCCGGTTGCTCGGTTGGTAGAGCGTCGGGCCCCGGCCCGCTGCTGAGAAGCATGCAGTGGCAGTGCATGTCCAGGCTTGAGATCGGTTCCCCTGAGACGCTCCGGCGCTCAATCGTTTGCCCGACGTAGGTCGGCTGGCAACTGACTGATGAGAGGGTGACCTGAGCGAGGCGGCCATCCCTGTGCTTTGTGGGAGGTTAAACTTTGGCTTCTAAATCAACCCTTCATTGTGGGCGTTACTCGTTCGGGTGGTGGGGTCGGGGTCTCCGTGACAAGTCCCTTGAGGACTTTAATGAGACTCAGACTCCAACAGCCGTACTGGGAAGAACTTGGACGAAATTTATAAAAAAACAAGATTTTTTAGTGCAAATACAATTTGAACCTTTTGGCCTTTTCGCAAACCCGGTTTGGCCTTTTTCCGTTGAAAAAACCCGCAGTCCTGGGCAGCATCTCTAATCTTTAGAATATGGAATAACAAAAATTAGGAGACATTTTTTTAACACTAGCACGTCTAAATTTTATTAACGCCCCCTCCAAATGGGGGTTTGATCCCCCGAAGACATTATAATGACCAGCACAAGAAAATCTCCACCGCCCCCCTCCACTGAGTTTTCCTGAAAAAATGTTCTGCTGTCCTTTCCAGGGGGCGCCTTTCCTATCCATGGGTGCTTATTCTTTCCAGAGGGGGCGCCTTTGCTCTCGGGGGGGCGCCTTTTGCTATCCAGGGATGCCTGTGCTAACGGGCAGAAGTAGTAGACTAACTAGTAGAATGCTCTCGCGGCATTCTACTTGCATGTCCCCATCTCGTGCTACCCGTCAGCAACCACGAACCCTGCTGAAAGTGCCGTATGCAAGGGTAGGCACTGCCAAAGAAGGCCTCTTTACGAGACTCCCGAGGCAACTGAATTTATTTTTACAAATGTGCCCGATAGTAGATGTTTTCACGGATGCCTACCAATCATTTCGGTCACAAGTTAAAGCCTATGTCGCCTCTCTGTAGCTTAGCTGTTCTATGTACCTGTGATGTACCCTATGATGCGGATAGATTTTAGTGATTTTTATTGCTTTTATTGTCTTTTAGGAACTTTTATGGCTTATTGTCTTTTAGGGACTTTTTAAGGTTTTATTATATTTTATGTCCCTCTGTTGTCTTTTATGGTTTGTATTGCCTGTGTGTATTCATAGGTATTATTTGATGCGCTACTTCCTTTTTAGGTCATTTTAATTAAGGTCTTGTAGCGCTTCTGCTTTAATGCTGTGTATGTACATATTGTTCAATGTTTTATCTCCTGTACTTCGCCGTTTATTGGGGCCATCCCGTAGGTGATAACTCAAATAAATACAAATACAAATAAATACAAATAACCAGGGGGTGCATATGATATCAAGGGGCGCCGTTGATCTTCTTCGGAGGCGTCTCTGCTGTCCAGGGGGCGCCTGCGCTATCCAGGGGCACCTATGCTATCCAGAGACCCGGATCCTTTACTCAGGGGCGGGGGCCGCCTTTTGCTGTCCAGGGGTGCCTGTGCTAACCAGGGGCGCATATGCTATCCCGGGGTGCCGTTGCTCTTCTTTAGGGGCGTCTCTGCCGTCCAGGGGGTGCCTATGCTATCCAGAGGGTGTGTTCTGTCCATGGGGCGCTTTTGGTATCAAAGGGCGTATTTGCTGTTTTGGGGGCGCCTATCCTATCCAGAGGGCGCCCCTGCTGTCCAAGGAGCGCGATTGCTATTAAAGGGAGCTTATTATATCCAGAGGGGTGCCTTTGCTCTATGGGGAGGGGGCGCCTCTTAGTGTACAGGAGTGCCTGTGCTAACCAGAGGGCGCCTATGCTATTCAGGGGCGTCGTTACTCCTCAATTGGGGGTGCCTTTTTCTGTCCAGGGGCGCCTCTGCTGTCTAGAGGTCGCCTTTGCTATCCAGAGGGGCGCTTTTACTCAAGGGGGTGGGCACCTTTTGCTGTCCAGGGTGCAGCTTTGATGTCAGGGGGCGCCATTCATGTTTGAAAGTGTATTTTATTTTACACAGAGGGTACTACCCCTTCAGACAGGCGATGTGTCTGATTTTCTCTTGACCGGCCGGGGGCGCCAGCAAAATCCGGGGAGCCACCCAAATCCGTGAGGGCCTCCCCGTACGAGGTCAAAACCAGGTGTGCAAAAATATACTATTGTACACCATCATTTTTCAAGGTGTGCAACTGCACACCCTGTCCTGCGGAATCCGCCGTCCCTGCCGCCGTTGTTCTCGAGAGGGGGGGTTTCTCTCTTATCTCTCCAGGGGGCGCCTTTCTTATTAAAGGGCGCCTATGTTGTCCAGGGGGCGCCTTTTCTCTGCAGGGGGGGCGCCTTTTGCTGTCAAGGGGTGCCTGTGCTAACCAGGGGGCGCACGTGATGTCTAGGGGCGCCGTTTCTCTTCTTCGGAGGCGCCTCAGCTGTCCAGGAGGCGCCTACGCTTTTCAAGGGCGCCTATGCTATCCAGAGGGGCGCCTTTACTCAAAGGGGGGGCGCCTTTTGCTTTCCAGGGCGCAGTTTTGATGTCAAGGTGCGTCATTCATGTATGAAAATGTCTTTCACAGAGGATCCTACCTCTTCAGGTAGGCGGTAATTAGGCTTGATTTTCTCTGACCGGCCGGGGGGCGCCGGCTGAGGCTTTGGGGGGCGCCTCCCTGGACAAAGCCAAAACAAGTGGTGCAAAAAGATACTTTTGCACCACTTGAAAAAAATCGAGTGGTGCAACTGCACCACTTGCACCCTGGAATCCGCCGTCCCTGTAACGGCGGGAATGGCGGGTTTTATTAAGTACATATTTGGCGAGCTCATGGAATAATAAGGACGTGTACCATGGCATGTGTTAATATCAAATCAATTTTCAAATTTCCCTTGCAGCGAATGCAAAAGCTTAAGAAGTGAACAGAAACAGATGGATACCACGCTTATTCGTCTGTATTGGCTTGCTTATTGTTTTCGTCTATTGTAGCAGTTCAGTAAAATCTGAAACTGCTTTATTATAGCCGCTGTCTTGCAAAAAGGAGAAACAAAAACTGAAATGAATTCTTGGTGTCTCAATGTTCTTTCATTCTCGGTTGGCTCCATTGACAAATATGTATGTTTCTCCTTTACGGATCTTGTATGTCCGGTTCAATACGTTAGATAACTGCCGTCACCTTTTAGAATGTTTTACTCTGTTTAAAGCAGTACTCGTGGCGACAAAAACGACAAAAACTTAAACCAAGGTGCCACATTAACTTTAAGTGCCGCCACCCGCCCATATGTCAACTGGGATGATATATTAAAAAGACAGTCGCTTGGAGTAAACATTTTTTTAGGTGGAAAAAGTGTTGATCAGGATAGGGTGGGTACAAAACAGCGCGGGATACACACATAGGGGCGTCACCATGGAATTAGTAAATAGTACCGATGCGCTTCACTCGCACTGGACTTCTAAACATTTGCCTAAGCGCACGCAGATAACAGGGAGAAAACCAAAACCCATGTCGAGTCCCCACGATACCACTCACTTCCGACACCCATGGCCGTGCAACATTTTCCCCTGCTAAAATTGCAGCCACAAAAATCCGCCGCGAAACGTCAGCCATCAACGGCTCGGCCCATGCGTGCCCGGCGGTACAGCATCACTGCATGCGGGACACTGCGGCGCAGCAGAGTGGCGGGCGCTGCGTGCTGCTTGACGCAGAAGTAAAAACGGAAAAAATAAGTACTTTGTGTAAAAGCAAAACATCAAGGACATACCATTTCTCTTACCTGAATTTCATGAAGCTAGTAACCATACCAGAAATTGGCACACAAAATAACTTACTGCAGGTAAGATCACACATTATTTATTTATACCATCCAGCTCTCACTTCGTAGATGATGCCCAGGGTACTTTAACTACGGGTACAACCAAGTTTCCTACTAAATATAGTCCTCCCATGATGACGTCACCGCCCTTTCCTACTAAGTTCTAGGATAATCTACTAAGTTTTTGGAAGGATCAGCTGGAACATACCAAGTTTGGGCGTATTTGGCAGCAATCTAGTATAAATCGAAATCAACGTGTTTCACCCATTTGACAGTAACCTTGATCACAACGGCGAGCAGCGTATTTTACGTAAATCTAATGAGAAAACCATAACACTTCAAATAATTTGTTGAAAGGACATGTATTTATTTGATCAACTCAGGCCTACTTAATAGCTGAGAGAAATAAGTATACCTTCGCTCAAGAGATCACCGGTGTTTATTATCTTCTGCTGCAGGTGCCACCAACAGCCAATCAAAGGTCAGAAATCAACAGCCAATCAAAATCGAGATTAGTCTTACTGCAAACAGCTGTTGGTGCTGAACCTGTCCTTATTTTGACACGCTCTGGAAAATTTTTAAAAATAATATTCTTCACTGGAGTTTTTGCAAAACGTCTGAGGGTTTCACAAATAAAAATATTTTAGCTTTCCGTTCAACCCTATAAGTTTTGTTGATACAGTTCTACAATAGGTTATTTAGAGCTTCGAAAAAGTGCAATTTCTCCAATGCCCTGCATAGTAACTGTTGTGCCTCTCCAGCCATGATGACGTAATGCTGCCAAACAACTTGAACGGGGTCTGATGATGCCTCTTATAAAATAGTAGTTGCTTCTTATAAATAGTCAAATTTTCAATTCCCAGGGGTCGAAAAAGTTGTCATTTTGCCATTCTAAATGGTGACAGCTGGAGTTCCACCGGGTGACAAAAGTCACACGTCTATTTACAAAAATTGCACCTCTAATTCTCATATACTGCAAAATCTGGATTGACTTGATTGGCCCATTTTAACCATCTACGCCATAAGCTTTGTTCGACTAACAGTATTTGGTAAATACAGTGAATTATTCGAACCATATTCGATCCTGGGCTCGAAAAAGTTCAGGCCCTCGCCTATCTCTCAGCATGGGCTGGTGACACGAATAGTGATAAAGTGCCATTGTCACTAGAGGTGGGACTTTTTGGAAAAAGCTGGTCCCGGTCCCGGTCCCGGTCCCGGCCAACATTTCTTAGTCCCGGCCTAGTCCCGGCGAGAAAGATGTGGTCCCGGCCTGGTCCCAGCATCCTTTTTCCCACTTTTTGGCTTTTAAACATACTAATTCTTGTCGATTAAGAGCGAAACATAAATCAACATAAAGTATGAACTATAGCTTCAGGAAATCCTTACCTACTATCATGAAAAATGGCCACAATTATCTGGCAATGCTCTCTGAGGAAACGTTTGCATGTTAAACCCTTAAAAGGTGCCTAAGAAATTATACATCAATCCAAATTCAAGCTGTATCACACCTCCCTTCAGTCCATCCATAAACATTCAATCAATAAGCTTACCTAAGTTTTATCAGGAAAGGTCAGGACACAAATACCTTCAAGAGCCTTAAGATCAAATCACCAAAGCACAGGAGCAATTTGACATATCACTTTTACAGTTGCCATGTGACTACAGGACAGTTTTTGGCTGTTTATGAAGAATTATGCGAGTTGATACACTGGATGAAGTAACTGAAAATTAATGTTTTACATACCTAGGTAGTTCTCCAACCCGCCTCTTCCTTCCCAACAACCAACCAACACACACACACACAAACTAATGTCCATGTATGGATTTCCAATGATGGATTTTTTTTTGAGTGGCTTCAAAGACTCGCCAAGCGATAAAAGTCAATGTCCACGTGCCGACTGCAGCTCGGTACTCCGCGCCGGGGGAATAGGTTTCGGACCTAAGGACAGGGGGGATGATCTAGTTGTGATAGGAAAAAGGCCAGACATGTAGAGCACCCAAAGAAAAACGCCCGAGCGAAGGGCGCCCTGTGAAGATGTCACGGCGTTCTACACCCGGGGTTTTCAGGGGGTCCTCCAGAAGCAGACCCTAATCCAACTCCAGCTAGCACCTCTCCCGTCATAAGGACCGGAACCAAGACCCACCGGACACCTAACACCGAGCAACAGACGCCCCGCGGACATTGACGGCGAGACAAGGCCGGCCGTCTTCCACCTCGCGGCGGGAGAAAACATTTTGGAGCTAGGTTATTCATGAGTGAATTTAAGTGAACGACTGGAAGGTCCAGACAGGGGAGAGGAAGAGGATTAAGGCCAATGGAAGATTTATAATAATAAAATAGTTCGGATCGATTTAAAGAAAAGAAGACCCCGCGATGGAAGACGCTCGGCCTAACACAGTTAAGAGCGGGGGCCAGGAAATACCGCTCGCAAAGGGTAACACTGGCTGATCCTAAATAGTTCCAGTGGCCACATTTTTCCCTACAGTATGTAAGCACTGCTTATATGCGGAAGGCGGGGAAAACCTTTCACATGCGTAAGCCCAGAAAGATTTCGAGACGGTGATTTTTCTGAGATAGAGAAAGCTTCATGTGAATGAAGACTTGCCAGACGCGGGGTTTAGTAGGAGGTTGCGAGGAAGGAGACAGGTTTTTTGGGCTGTCATGCTCCAGGAAAAAACCCCCCGATTATATTTTGTTTGTTAATTGGGCATTTTCAAGGAAGATTAGTGTCAAACTCACCATTTCCGGATTATCTTCGCCGAGTAAATTGGGGAGAGTCGGCTCTAGTCCATGTTTCCGCAGGCATGTCAGAATATCCTGTCGTTCTAATTGATACACGCTACAGGAGAGTAGAATGTGTTCCACGGTTAATTTGGTTCTACACGTTGGACATTCTGGTGGCGCGGAGTTTTCAAAAATGTGACCGTGAGTCAAGCGAGTGTGTCCCAGTCTCAGGCGGGCGAGTAAGACTTCGCGCTCCCGGTTTTCCCTCGAGCTTGTGTGCCAAATTCCTAACCTTGGTTTGATTTGGAATAAGTGTTTGTCATGTTGGCTTTGCCACTTGGTCTGTAAGTATTCTTTGAAACATATATTTAAGAGACATAGAGTATCAGCGAGCGCAATGGGGCTCATGCCTTGGCTCGGCAGCTCGGATGCTTCGTTCGCTAGCTTATCTGCTTGGATATTCCCATAAATTGAGGAGTGTCCAGGGATCCAGAGAAGTATGGCATGCTGTTGCGGCGATAAATTAGTCAACGTTGTCACGATTTCATAAACATCGGGGTGCCTTATTTCTTCTAACCTCATTATCGCTTGTAAGGCTGCTTTAGAATCGGAGCATATCACAGCTTTGGGAACGCGTTTCCGTTTGACGTGCAAGAGTCAGTGACGGATCTAGGATTTCGTTAAGGGGGGCCCAGGCTCGGAGGGCGCCGAACCTGGGGGGGCGCCGAACCTGAGGGCGCCAATTTCAGTGGCAGATCTAGCCGGTCGGTTTGGGAGGGGCAGACCAAAGTCGAAAAGCAAAAAAAAAAAAAACGTCACGCAGTAAAAGCTGCGCTACCAATATCACTTGCCGGTAGAATTTTGGGTTTGAGGCGAAAAGCTAAAAAAACGTCACGGGGTGAAAAAAACTATGGGCTCGAGATACTTCTCCCTATCCAAGGCTGGCTATACTATGACTGGTTTTATTATAACTGAGAATTATTGATATTTACTCCATGATTCTGATGAAGGGCTGTGCCCGAATATATAATCTTCAGTGTTTTTTACATTTCCGGATTCGAGGGGACAGGCCAGGGAACATCTTATCAACTTATGTTCTGTTTGAAGTTGAGAGTTGAAACACCAAAATCTTGCTTATAAACTAAAAAGGAGTAGGGGAAAAAAGGAGGTCGATCGCTTTGGGGGTCAAAAACATAGTGTTGCCCCGAGCTTTTCCGTTTAGGGGAATGCCTTTTTTGCCCCCCTTGGATCCGCCACTGGCCAATTTACCACCCAAAAGGCGGCCAGTGTCAATGTAAAACGAGTTTAAAAGGATTTGTAAATGCTTATTTTCATGAAAGCTTCCTCTTAGTGAGGACATGTTCACGTTTACCATCAAGCATTTTCGGGCCAGCTAACGACTGGCACCTTGGTAGAAAATGCTGAAGGCACCCACTGACACTAACTGAAGCACGATGAGCAAATAATACAGTTATATTCGGTCATGGCGAAAACTGAGGTGTCGTATCCACCACCTCCACTTATCACAGTTGTCCTGGCCAACTGCTCCATACTGAAATAGCCGATTTACGCTAACCTGAGCCTCATAGGCCGCAGAACCTCTGCGGGCCTGGGCCCCTGAGTTTTTTGGTGACTTCTCTGAGTTTATATCGAGTCCCCTCAGCTAATTTGGGACCGCTTTAGTTACCCAGGCCCTCACACTGAACTTGAAACCTATGTGTCGCCGCTGAAGCCTATTCAGCTTTTCGGGGCCCTTTTATTGATATAGGGCCCTCTCAACAGATCCTGGGCCCTCTGAGCTAAAAGTTGGAGCTCTGAGCGCTGAGCCCCAAGCTGGATTAGTGTCCCTTAAGCTGGTCAGGGTCCCCTGGGTTGGTACCGTTTTCGTTTAACTGATATAGATCCCTTCAGCTTGTTTGGGGCCCGTTGTGCGTATCTGGGCAATAGTTCGTCGAGGCACCCAGCTAGTCTGGCCCTATTAGTTTTATTGGCCTTCTGAGCTGCTGCAGGGTCCCCTCAGAGTGTCTGGGCCCCATGAGTTGAAAATTGGACCCCTGTGTCAATTTTGAGTCCCTGAGCTTATTTAGAAACCGTTTAAAGAGGTAGACACCCCACGCTGGTCTTGAGAATCCTGTGTTGGCACTGAGGTCAAATGAGCTCGTTGGGGGCCCTTATCTGGGCCCCCTTAACTGGCACGGGCCCCTCAGCTGATTTTGGAGACCCAAAATCCCTCCTACCGGATTCCACCCACGCCAGATTTCCTGACTCCCTGAGGGATCCTGGGTGCCATTGGGGATTTTTCCCGCGATCAGCGCTGGGGTCCCTCCCCCGAGACAAAGCTTACAACATGTCTCTGTCTCTATACTCTAGCGTCTGCCAGAGTTGAGCTAGAATCATTTTAGGCACAATTTGCTTCCTCTCGTTACGGCGAATCATCAAATAATGTATAATATGACTATACTAGGTTAAAACATAAAAATGACCTCACCTAAGGTTAGGTCAAGGCCACCATCTAGCCTAGCATAGTCAATATGCATATCAATCAACTCACAATAACAATAAAAAATGGTATCAAAATACGGGTTTTATCAATATTTCCTGCAAAGCCATTGACCCAAGTCTTAAAACCTGCTTAGGAAGCCCCAGATGAACTCTCAGAGGTAACATGTCTAAACTTGCAACATGTACCGATAAAGAGACCTAGGGTACTATGATTTGGGGAATCCGAAGGTATTTCAAGCGGCGTCTGCAGACATAGAGCAATTGTTCGGCAAATTTCCGTTTTATCCCATGCATTTTCAATGGAGAGGTCATGATTCGTACCTGTCCCTAGGTCATCGATGGAAAAAATCCCGGAATAAATTTATTAGTACTTTTTGGGCCCATTATATGGTACAAGTTTGAATTCGATAGATTCACCCTTTTCTTACTTACCCCAACAAACATTTTTTGGGGTGAGGTCACTTGACCTGCACTGGTGACCTAGCCTGAGATGACACAACCTTAAATTTTGAGGGAAAGTTGCGGAAGTGATCAATGGTAAGGTGTGACAAGTACTGAGTCGCTTCGCGCCGACGCTTTTCTTGCCACTGGGAGACCTCGAGGGGGTGTTCAAGCACACCCCAACGGGCCGGAATGGGACGCCAATACTCTAGAACAGGGCTGAGGCCAAAAGGGAAGGCTCTAAACAATGTCTGAAATTGTGGGGTCAAGGTCCTTCAAGGTCATTGACCTATTACGACACAACCCAACATATTATGCCTAATTTACGCTATAACTAACGCTGCGCCCAAGCTTACCAATGACCTTTGATCAAGCCTTGATCATCAAGACCAGTCACCTTTAAAATTGACCTGTGACCTTGATCTAAACACTGAATAACCTTAACTTTGATGTAATAGCATACGTTATAATAGGTGTCGTAACGTTATGCAACGTCATTTAGGGGCTGTCCAGGAGTAACTGTGCTCATCAGGGACACCTATGCTCTCTGGAGGGCCTTTGCTTCGATGAGGCACCTGTGCCACCCAGGGGCGCCTTCGCTCCTCAATGGACGCGACCTAGCTATCCAGGGGCATCTTTGCTGTTCTGGGGGTGCATTTGATACCCAGTGCCCAAGGAGAGCTTTTTCTTATCCAGGTTCACCTTGGTATTGAGGGGCGTATTTTTATTCAAGGTAACCTATACTACCCAGTGGCGCCTACCCTATGCAAGGGGCGCTTAGGCTATCCAGGGGGTGGCAATTTGCTATACATAGGGCGCCCTTATGCTCTCCATGGGCACCTCATTCAGAGGGTGCCTCTGATATTCAGGGGCGCTTTTCCTATCAGCAGGGTACCTGTGCCATCTTGGGGCTATTCTTATCAAGGGACGCTGCTGTTATTCAGGAATACCTACACCACTGTCGAGGGTCGCCTTTGCTACCCAGAGGCGCCTTTACTTCTTAGGAAGTTTGGCGCCCATGCTTTAAGGAGTGCTTTGGCATCGATTGATTGCTCTATTATTGGGCTTAGGTGCGCGTGAACCTTGAGCTCATGTAGCGCCCATATTGTTGCTAAGGAACGCTTATGCTATCAAAGGGCGCCTTTGCTATCCAGGGCCTCTGTTTTATTCAAGGCAGTCTGTTCTCTCCACGGGCATCTGATATTTCGGGGGCGGTGCCTAGGTTATTCAGGAGGCGGCTTTTTTTCTCCACAGGGGCGCACTATTGCTTTCCAGGGGCGCCGTTACTGCCCAGGGGTGTCTTTCTATCCAGGGGCGCATATGCTCTCTAGGTGTATTTTTCAATCACAGACATGATTGAAATACATGCCCCTACGTTATCCTGGGGTGCTTTTTGTCTCCGGTAAGGCGTTATTTGTCTCTTCCGGGCACCAGTTTATCCAAGGCCACCTATGCTGTCTAGAGAAACTTTGTTATCTAGGGCTGCCTTCGCTGTTAAGGGTCACCTTTGCTACCCAAAGGAAGCATTTTACTTTCCTGGATTGCCTATTTCCATCTAAGGGGCGCATATGCTATCTTGGAGCGCCTTTGCAAACATGGGGCGCACTTTTCTATCCAGGGGCGCCTTTGCACTTGAGCGGGCGCCTCTGCAATCCAGGAGGAGCCCAAAATAGATGGAGAATAACAATTCTGAAATAAGGCGCTCGAACACTGAAATAAAGTGCCTAATTATCAGAAAAAGGCGCTCATCTGCTGAACGGGGAGGACTGCTGGTTGGTGAGGGCAACGTTCTCGGAAGTGAGGCGCACATGCTGAAAAAGGCACCCGGTTGCAGCGATGGAGCACTAAGCCTTCAGTTATAGCTTAATGAAATGTGGTTAAAGGCAGTCCATGCTCAAATTGAGCGCTCGAGCCCTGTAACAGAGCGCGCGACTGTCGGACAGGTGTGCCAAACCATAGACAGTAGGGCAGCTGAAGATGGAAAGGGACACCTATGATATCCTGGGGGCGCCTGTACTCTCAGGTGAGGCGCTTGTTTTTCTTCCTCAGGCGCCTAGTTTATCCATGGCCGCATATGCTGTCCAGATAATCTATTTCAAGAAGGGTTAACTTTGCTGTCCAGGGGCGCCTTTCCTAGCCAAGGGCGCATATTGTATCCGTAGGGCACTTCATCCAGGGGGCGCCTAGGCTATCCAAAGGCGGCTTTTCTATCGAAGGTTTGCCTTCCTAGGGGCGCCTTTGCTACCCAGGGGCGCCTTTGCTGTCCACAGCACTTGTGTTATCCAGGGTTGTCTTTGCTGTCCAGGGGCGCCTTTGCTATCCAAGGGTGCATATGACATCCGTAGGGCGCTTTTTCCGGTGGGCGCCTAGGCTATCAAAGGGCGCCTTTTTCTACCCAAGGTGAGCATTTTATTTTCCTAAAGCGCCTACTTCTATCTAAGGGGCGCTTATGCTGTTCAGGGCACCTATGTTACCAATATTTGCCTTTGCTGCCCAGGGGCGCCTTTCCTAGCCAAGGGCGCATATGATATCCGTAGGGCGCTTCATCCAGGGGGCGCCTAAGCTATCCAAAGGCGGCTTTTCAATCGAAGGTTTGCCTTCCTAGGGGCGCCTGTGCTACCCAGGGGCGCCTTAGCTGTCCACAGCACTTGTGTTATACAGGGTTGTCTTTGCTGTCCAGGGGTGCCTTTGCTATCCAAGGGTGCATATGACATCCGTAGGGCGCTTTTTCCAGTGGGCGCCTAGGCTATCAAAGGGCGCCTTTTTCTACCCAAGATGAGCATTTTATTTTCCTAAAGCGCCTATTTCTATCTAAGGGGCGCTAATGCTGTCCAGGGCACCTATGTTACCAAGATTTGCCTTTGCTGTCCAGGGGCGCCTTTCCTAGCCAAGGGCGCATATGATATCCGTAGGGCGCTTCATCCAGGGGGCGCCTAGGCTATCCAAAGGCGGCTTTTCTATCGAAGGGGTGCCTTCCTAGGGGCGCCTTTGCTACCCAGGGGCGCCTTTGCTGTCCACAGCACTTGTGTTATCCAGGGTTGTCTTTGCTGTCCAGGGGCGCCTTTGCTATCCAAGGGTGCATATGACATCCGTAGGGCGCTTTTTCCAGTGGGCGCCTAGGCTATCAAAGGGCGCCTTTTTCTACCCAAGGTGAGCATTTTATTTTCCTAAAGCCCATATTTCTATCTAAGGGGCGTTTATGCTGTCCAGGGCACCTATGTTACCAAGATTTGCCTTTGCTGCCCAGGGGCGCCTTTCCTAGCCAAGGGCGCATATGATATCCGTAGGGCGCTTCATCCAGGGGGCGCCTAGGCTATCCAAAGGCGGCTTTTTCTATCGAAGGGGTGCCTTCCTAGGGTCGCCTTTGCTACCCAGGGGCGCCTTTATTGTCCACAGCACTTGTGTTATCCAGGGTTGTCTTTGCTGTCCAGGGGCGCCTTTGCTATCCATGGGTGCATATGACATCCGTAGGGCGCTTTTTCCAGTGGGCGCCTAGGCTATCAAAGGGCGCCTTTTTCTACCCAAGGTGAGCATTTTATTTTCCTAAAGCGCCTATTTCTATCTAAGGGGCGCTTATGCTGTCCAGGGCACCTATGTTACCAAGATTTGCCTTTGCTGCCCAGGGGCGCCTTTCCTTGCCAAGGGCGCATATGATATCCGTAGGGCGCTTCACCAGGGGGCGCCTAGGCTACCCAGGGGCGCTTCATCCAGGGGGCGCCTAGGCTACTCAGGGGTGCATTAGTTCCCCATGGCGCAATCCTGCTATCTAGTGACGCCTTTTCTTTGCCGGGGCGCTTTTGTTAGCTTTCTAAATTTCATCTTCAAAATTTTACTGGGGCGCAAAAGACCAGTAAAGGCGTCTAGTGTTTGGGCAGGGGCGCTTTGCCATGGTTTTAAGGACTATGTGTTAATTCAAGTGGAATAAGTGGTATCTACCACCTTGGCGCACGAAATGGGTACAGGCGCGCCGCTCATATCGGGCGCCTTCGGCGCCCGATATGAGCTAAGCTATGCTGAGGCGCTTCGGAGCTAAGGGGGCCCGGGCCCCTGGGCCCCCTTGGATCCGTCACTGGCAAGAGTGCAGCTTTAATTGCATAAATTTCTGCAGAAAATACGGTAGACCAATCTGGAAGGCGTACTTTGAAAGTAAAGTCTTTGCTGTATACAGCGGCACCAACTTGTCTACCGTGACCGGAGCCATCTGTATAGAAAAGGTATAGCTTTTATGGTCGTTTTTATATTCCCCGAAGGTAGATATTATTTCCGCTTGGGTTGTATTCATCTTCGTGCTAGTCAATAAGCTGTGCACGGAGAAAGGGTGGTGAACCCAAAATGGGAATGGGGGTGGGCTTATTTTGGGAGCTAGCATCATAAACTTTAATGTTTTTGCAGCATTATCCAAACACCTCCCTAGGCTTGGTAGCGGTCGCCTGAAACGAGTATGATTGCGGTTTGCCGGGAAAGCAAAGCAAGCGGCTAATGGGTGCTGTGGCGTACAAGCAGCTTGTAGGTACAATCGTAGTAAGAGAAGCATGCGGCGGTCCGTAAGGGATGATATATTGGTATCGGCCTGCAGAGCGACGACAGGGGTGGTTCGGAGAGCTCCTGAGATAATTCGGAGACATGAAGATTGAATCGATTCCAATCTTTGGCATGATGTTTGACATGCCAGAGAAAAAACAAAGCAGTTATAGTCGAGAACTGACCTAATAAGACCAAAATATAGTGTTGAGAGGGTCCTTCGATCGGCTCCCCAATTTCTACCGCAGATGCACTTCAAAACGTTCATTCTCTGCAGACAACGGTTGCGAACGTCTTCTATGTGAGCACGGAAAGTCAATCGGGTATCGAGTGTGACTCCTAAGAACTTTTTTGAACTAACGACAGGGACGGGTTGTTTGGCCAAGCATAGGTCTGTTAAAAAGCAAAGCTAGTAGCAAAAAATGGCTTCTTTGATTCGTATTAAAACGGCGTTCAATTACTTTTAAACAGATCAAACTTTTAAATTACTAATACCAATAACAATATTTGCTTGTAATAGACAAAAAATTTTACAGCAGCCGTAGACGGCGCACTAAAGACAAATAGTGCATTATCACGTTTAGGAAAAGAATAACTAAAATATTTACTGAATTATCACATGGTTTTTAACACTTTTTAGCCTTAAGGCAACTAAAGCTTGTGCTTCTGCTCGATTGCATTTTTCTTCAAAGACAGTAGTGGCGCACACTTGTTTTTTATCTTTATTATTCTTGTTGTTGTCTACGACAGCGGAGCGTGGTGGTGCGGTAGTTGAATGTTGTTGAAGAAATTGAAGCCATTTACGTTTTATTCACGACATAACGCACAGACGTAGGTAATTTGAAATACTGTTGAGCATTTTTTTTAGAGAGAAGGCAGTTGTTGAAACAGGGGGTTGGTGGGGACGGCCATTTCCAATCGCCAATTCCAGGATTCTCTTTTCAATCAAGCTTTTGTTTTTATGCCTTCCAGTATCTATATGCAAAAAACGTCTTTTTCTTCAATTCAAAGTGATTTTGACCCCAGTACCCACCGTTTTAGGGTTGTATTTTGGTTTTGTCACTGAGTTGCTTTATAATTAAGTGAATGAATGGGAATTACATCTGAAAATGTTGTTTCCAAAGAATGAAACTTAGTGAGAGCTGTGTTCTGTGCTGTGTGTGTGCAATATTATTTGTTCTCTTTCATCTTGAATTTATACTTTTCTCATCTTATAAAGTTGGAATATTGCATCAAAGAGGCAATGATATGCTGGAGAGTCACAGTTATATTTTATCTCTTACCTTAGTTTTAGATGAAATGTGGAAACCATTATCATGAAATTTTCTTTATCCAGACTGGCTCTGGTCCCGGCACAGTCCCGGCGTCTAGCCTTTGGTCCTGGCTTCAGTCCCGCCGGGACCGCGGGACCAAAAAGTCCCACCTCTAATTGTCACCATTGCCCCCAGGCTATGTCACCGGCCGTATTCACTTCTCCTTCCTTGGTCGAACACATCACTGCTATAATTACTGAGCGGCTCGACCTTCACCGCACTGCGCCAGCCGCCGCATTAGGCGCTGTAAATATTTATTTATAAATTAGGCGCTGTAAAAATATAGAGAGCGAAAAGAGGCAAGGAAGAGGAAGGAAAATATATTTTGCTATCTTTCTTCCGCATGTGGTGGCAAGGTGGTGAGAGTATAGGTGTTGATCAGTCAGGTATTTTGGTACTAAGTATGATATAGAAATACTGCTTAAACCTGATATAAGTGCTGCAGTGAAGGCAGACTTTTTTGCCGCTGTGCTTACTGGTATGCCGAGTCGGGGACTCAAGTGGGGCACTTGTAACTGGGTACCTAGGTACCTATCTCTCTAAGGTACCTATCCCGTGCATGGAAACCCTTGGGGGTCGGACCCCTCATTGGCGGAACCTGGAGCAGCTTTTGGAGGAACGAAATCAATGTTTGGAGGGGGCTCCATCAAGGAATCCCGAAAAATAGTATTTTAAAAGGGCCTAAATTTAGATCTTTCAGTAGGCAAAAGGCACTATTTTGGGCTTTAGTGGGGGCAACAGCCCCTTTGGCCCCCTTGGATCAACCCTCGGACCCCCTGAATTTTGGTCTCCCATAGACTTTATATAGGGCTTGTAGTGCTTTGCCAGCATCAACTCAGAGAGCTCCAGGCCTGCCTCATGCAGTGCCTATTTGAATCAAACAAATATTTTTTTGTTTCACTTTTTGAGTGTGTTGGGCATCAATATCTAGATTTAATAGCTGCAAAACATCCCATTTCTAGTCCTCAAAATGTTGAGGATTGCCACAGTGACGAGAAAAATAACTTGTAGTTTGAGCTGTTTAGGAGGTAGCTTTTGAGGGTGGCTATGACTAGTAGGGATGGGGGTCAAGACTAGTGTGGGGCAGTCTATGGGGGAAGAACACTAACAGTAGGTAAGCAGATTGTGTCAGGTTTCAACATCTTATTAGGGTGGTTGTTGGGCATAGTGAGCAGTTTTAGTACCTGCTTAGCTGATGCCTATATGATAAATCATGTGAAGCATTGATGTTCATATATGGATTCAATCCTTCTGTCTTGAGATAGTTTTTCTGTCTGTGGGGCACCACTAGCACACTCTGGGTGGTGAGCACCACCACAAACGCGTGCAAGCATCACAAATATAAAATAATTTAAATGTGACAATAATGATTTTTAGCTATATCCATGGTAAAGGTATGTACATGGAAATATTTTTGCCATGAGTGTAAAATTTCAGCAGTCTTAAGAAGCCTGCCAAATTTTTCAGATTGGGGTCAGCAAAAGAAACTGCAGGGCACAAACATACTTGGGGGGGGCAGAACTTGTAGTGCTGGGGCAAGCAGGGATGAACCACCAGATGTATATTTTAACATGGTGGATAGGTGAAGTATGTTGGTGGCTGTGGGCATTTGAGGACAGAATATGTGATTTTTATGGCTTTTCATTTGCAGGTAAACAGCAAATGTGTATTTCTCCATATAGGAAAAGAAGGAAGGAGTGCTGCTGCTTCAGTTTTAAAAGGCATTTGCCTCCCAATGTCCCTTGGCTTGATAATGCTAGTGAATAAAAAATGATAGAAGTCTGGTTTGAAGAAGTGTTTTGGGAGATTAAGCGATGATAAGCATGATGTGCTTTTCTCTAGCAATGATGCAAAATGTTTCACAAATGTGAATAAAATATTGAATAAAATGTTTAAAGCCAACATAATGGTAACTGTTGCAAGTTTTGCTGTGTTCAATGATCAACACAATGCAAAATGTATATTGATATTAGTACTTATATTATTTTAAGCATTTAGAAAGAGAAAATTGATCTTGGCTGGCCAAGGTTAGGGACCTAAAAATATTTGACAAATCAAAGAGCTGCCATAACAAGATTTTATCTAGACAAGCCATGTTCCTTCTGCCTGTGTCATACACATACATGGTTGCTTGGAACTGTAGTGCATTCATCAGATCAGAAGTTAAAACATAGTCATTGTAACTGGCTGATAAATGTGTTTTTTTCACTGGCAATATATGTGTATGGATGTAAATAAATCCAATAAAGCTTAAAGGGAGATACATGAAAAAAATGTATTGTGGTTTCTTGCTATTTGAAAAATCCTGATTATGAAACTGTCAATTATTTTTGTATCTTCTGCAAAATTTTGGGAGGCCACTCACTTATTATCGATATAGGTTAACACCTTCTGATAAAATACTGAAACTTTCACCCATCACTTACTTTTTGAAAACTATTTAAAGTTGAAAAGTATTGTTTTTATAAAAAATGTCTTCTCCTATATTTGTTTTTGAATTAATTTTATAAAGCCTTTAAAAAATACATCATGTATTAGTTTACCCTAAAAACGGAAAAACACTTAATTACTCAAGTCTTAAGCCATGTCATACCTTGGGTCTTGAGTCGTCTTCTGCTTCAGCCCCAGGATGACAAAAATTTTGAGTCAGAAAGGTCGCACGATCCCCCTATGAGGTGGCTGTACATTCTGATTGGTCAATTGTGATTTCTTAATAGTCATATATTTTTGTTTTAATATTATTTTTGGCTGTAGCTTTTTCAAATAACTTTTTATTCAATAGTTTTCAACTTTCAAGTCACTGCTTAGGAAAAATGAGACCGGTCTTTTAGAGAATTTGATAGCCTTAGCCTGGGGTACGTCACTTACATTGATAAGAGGTGTACTGGTAAAGTCGTCCAGAAATGTTGACTTTGAGAGCAATTTTAAGGCATTTGCAGGCTGAATTCGCAAAAATGAGAATAGGACTTCTCGAAAAACTTTTTGTGACCTTTTGATCTAGCCAATAAAAAATTGTTTGCATACCTCCCTTTAAGTCAACCTCTATTTCCCATCTTGAACCAGATTTCACAGAAATCTATCTTCAGTTGTTGTCAGAAGGCCTTTGACTGGTATTATAAAAGTAGTCATTATTTGCTGTAAATTGGGTCTATGAGATTTTAATAGAGTCACTAGTGGGGAAACTGTGGTAAGAGTTTCCCAAAATAGCTGTACCCAAGAATGGGAACAATGACCCATAGTTGGAAATACTTGTTCCTAAATTTAAAGTGCATATTCTCAAAAATGAAAACTCTTGGGGCCATTTTTTTCAGAAAGCTCCCAGGGTGCCAGAAGCTAGCATGGGAAGCCTTCTGCCTGATGGATTCACATGAAATGAATTATTTTGGGGCGTTTCTACTTTGAATTAGGATGTCTGATTTTTACTCTACCTTTAGTATTTTGTCAAAGTTCTTAATCTCATTCCATTGGAAAATACCCATGGATGAGATTACATTGATATAATCTTTAATAACTTGCTTGGGATGCTTGGAAATTTTTTGCCATAAAAATCATTCAAAATGCCACAAGCTAATAAAAACCACAAAACGTTGATAAGTTTTGAAGTGCTGCAGCGAGGAGCATGATGATGAGTTGTTAAGATCTTCCCTGGCCTCTCCCTCGAATCCGGAAATGTAAAAAACACTGAAGATTATATATTCGGGCACAGCCCTTCATCAGAATCATGGAGTAAATATCAATAATTCTCAGTCCTAGTATAGCCAGACCTCGAATTGAGCTTCACATGAAAAATGAAGTGAATCTCAATTCGAGGTCTGGCTATACTAGGACTGAGAATTATTAATATTTACTCCATGATTCTGATGAAGGGCTGTGCCCAATATATAATCTTCAGTGTTTTTTAAATTTCTGGATTCGAGGGAGAGGCTAGGAAGATTTTAGCAAAAATCACAAAACTTTTCAAAATATTTTTTAACAATGATTGCTGTCAGGCATGCAGCCAGTTTGGGCTAATGCCTGAGAAAACTTGTCAGTTCTGTGGATAATTATCTAAAATAATGCTGAAAAATGGTAATTAGCTAGTTTTTACATGTTTACACTGCTAGGCATCAAGAAGACCTCAATTATTACACTGCTCAACCTTCAAGCAGTGTCAGTTCTTCCTGTCGATTGAGCAAGAGCAGTGAACAACTTCCTGACCTCTTAGTATTCTGAGGCAATTATTTCAGCTAAGTGAGCATGAATTATTGATAAACCACTTAAATGAATAAATGTGATTATGATAAACTGATTAGTTTCTGCAGCAGGCACTGTTTTTTATTCATTGGGATACTAGAAAATCCAGCTATACCATAGCATCATGGCATGGAAATGCTGCCACATACATTTCCATTTTTGGAATGTGTCACCCTCTTTGGAATGAGAATTTCCTATCATGAGTCATTGCTCCCATTCTTTGGAACTCTGAATACAGTTTCCCCACTGCCATCTATGGGTGTGTGGAGGGTCAAAGGCCAGAGTCTGACTGCGCTGGGTAATAAGGATTGGAGAACTTTGCTTATAGCAGCACATTAATATGAATATTTCCAATGAAAACGTGGTACCACTTGAATCAGCAGGACTCACTCTATAACATATCGGTAACTCAAATATGATTGAAAGGGAATGCGGCACCTTTATAACGTGATTTTAATTGAGATAGCCAAGTTGTAAAGCAAGTCGGAAAACCCGGTACTCTATTTATCATTTGTCTTGGAACTCGATATTTCCGTAGAAAAAACTAAAACCTTGTTGGTCCACTTGTATGTACTTGTGTGTTCTTTCTTGTGGAAATATATATATATATATAGGGATGCATATGTACCTCTCATGTACCGCTCGCCAGGCGGCCATTGTTGTGAGCTGCTGGTGTGACGACATATGGTGATGTCACAATGAGCATCAGCCAATTGTAGCCCTTGAAGCGTTTTGAGTGGTAGTGGTTTTCAGTTCATGATCATGATCATCATCCACAGACAGATATTTATTTGTTTTCCTCGAGGAGTATTGTGAAAATATAAATATTGAGCTTACTGTACATTTTTCAGGGAAATCATGAGTGGTTTATGGGTGGTTTCATTATTTTCGGCTAAAAGCACGCCTAATTACACTAAATTCCAGGATTCTGCCAAGGTGCCACATTCCCTTTAAAGGATATATGTTCCATGAAAATGATACACCGCCGGAGTCATGGGAGTTTTCTCCTCCTCTGAACACTGTCATGTCTATTAAAGAAGCAGTGCAGTAATACAAGATGATGCAATATTTTCTTTAAACTTGATGACAATTTCAGAAGGCCATCCTGACCAGAGTCTAATGGTATATCAAGAACATGGAACATTATAATTTTTAAGATGCCAGACACCATGCCAGGATTAGAGGAAAACACTGGATGAAGTCAGTCGCCTTCTAGAGGTATTGTAGAGAAAGTAAATCTTGGAAACAAATTTAGGATAAACAATGTGTTCGCGAAGAAGGACAGGATGCAGGCAAAGCAAGCAGAATTGAGTTCTGGGGTGGGGGCAACAGTGAAGCTGTGACTGACTCCCCCACACACACACACACACACACACACACACACACACACACACACACACACACACACACACACACACACACACACACACACACACACACACACACACACACACACACACACACACACACACACACACACACACACACACACACACACACACACACACACACACACACACACACACACACACACACACACACACACACACACACACACACACACACACACACACACACACACACACACACACACACACACACACACACACACACACACACACACACACACACACACACACACACACACACACACACACACACACACACACACACACACACACACACACACACACACACACACACACACACACACACACACACACACACACACACACACACACACACACACACACACACACACACACACACACACACACACACACACACACACACACACACACACACACACACACACACACACACACACACACACACACACACACACACACACACACACACACACACACACACACACACACACACACACACACACACACACACACACACACACACACACACACACACACACACACACACACACACACACACACACACACACACACACACACACACACACACACACACACACACACACACACACACACACACACACACACACACACACACACACACACACACACACACACACACACACACACACACACACACACACACACACACACACACACACACACACACACACACACACACACACACACACACACACACACACACACACACACACACACACACACACACACACACACACACACACACACACACACACACACACACACACACACACACACACACACACACACACACACACACACACACACACACACACACACACACACACACACACACACACACACACACACACACACACACACACACACACACACACACACACACACACACACACACACACACACACACACACACACACACACACACACACACACACACACACACACACACACACACACACACACACACACACACACACACACACACACACACACACACACACACACACACACACACACACACACACACACACACACACACACACACACACACACACACACACACACACACACACACACACACACACACACACACACACACACACACACACACAGACATAGGTGGATCCAGAGAAGGCAAAGGTGACCCCTGAAAGGTCGATGGCGCCCCCCTGAAATATCGCTTCTTAACCCCCCACAGGATGCGAAAGTCGGCGCTCACCTATAGGATTTTGCGCCCACCTTATAGGTTTTGACGGTCAAAAGTGGCGCCCCTAGTCTGGATGCCCCCTCTCTCCAGAAAGGTGCTCCCCCCATGGAAATCCTGGATCCGCTGATGCCCACACGCACGCACGCATTAAATCTGGTTGCAGCAGTCACCCCGTCGTCGCCCACGCTGGGCTCTGCCTTGGGTGGAGCTGTTGGTGAATATAGGTGGCTCTCGGTGAGCTGCAGATGATCATTGTACAACGTCGCTCGGGTGGGGCTTGCGCTGCGGGAGCGTCACGATGCAGTGGTTTAAGAGGACACTGGGCCCTTCTGCCCTTCCAATGGAGCCGTCTCGTTGTGTGGGCTACCCTGGCCGTGCCGCGCTATGCGCTCGGCGAACTGCAAGCCCTTGGATCACCCGAAACACCATGTGACTGTGGTGGAATGCGGGGTTGGTAAAGCGAGGTCGCCTGATGCAACTTTATATTTTAAAGCTGGTTAACCTAGTGCCAGCAGTCATTTGAGGAAGTGTCCCTTAGCGCTATGCTTGATAGCGCGCCGACCGCCAGCTTGAAGAAGACCAGTTAGGCCTGCAATGAAAGCTCCGTGGTTTCCGTGTGATGTGGCTCAGGGATGGGGTCGCCCCAGCGGAGCTTCGGGAAAATTAAATGGTGACATCTAATTCTTCTGTTTGCGTGTGCATTTATAATTATGTGGTTTGCATTTCAGGCGGGGAATGCAAATATCGATATGGAAAATTAAGCTGAGTGCTGCTCTTGGGATAAGTATTTTTGGTGATGATTCATTCATCCCTTCCTCCTGGTAATATTACCGTGGCCATCAATAGTCGGTCAATAAGCTCAGTCCTGAAAGGGGGTTGTCAGGATGACCAGTTGGTGGACTGGGCTCGGGAGGAGTTGTGTCTGAGCACCAGCCCTGAGCTGGAGATGCTGTACGACTGTCCGGTCACCTGTCTGGCGCTAGAGAGCGTCGAACACCGATAGTAAGTACACTGCACTCCGCACTTGCTACCGTCATGCTAACCTGATGGCAAGTTATGCCATGGCGTACAATTTTGTAAGATAACATTGTTGTAACTTGAAGTTGATGATTTGCAAATGTTCACTCTGCGCAATAACTTCCAGAGCCTTCGTGAGCCGCGGTGACCCTAATGACGTGCTTAATGTGTTCCACTCATAGGGAGCACTGATGAACGAGCGCGATAATTTTTTCAACGTTTTTATCTTGCGTTGTTTTCCTCGAATGCTGCTGTA
This sequence comes from Lepas anatifera, assembly GCA_034440635.1. Classification (NCBI taxonomy): domain Eukaryota; kingdom Metazoa; phylum Arthropoda; class Thecostraca; family Lepadidae; genus Lepas; species Lepas anatifera. Next base: position 115,761 of record JAOTON010001184.1, read on the forward strand.
TTTTCTTATCTCTACTCATCGCCTCTTTTTGCAGCTTTACAATGTCTAGTATTTGTAAGTAGCTGTCGAATTTCCGTCCGGAAATGTGGAGTATATGTGCCGTAATATTTCAGCGTATCGGCTTCTTACAACCTGACCAATTATTTGCTCGTTGGTAATGTGTAACTGTATTCATCTAGACGGTGTTCTTTCAGTCTCTTGTCAGGAACAAACAATGGCGACATTTATATTCACGACCTGTACAACCTAAGTGGGACTGCTGCGCACGTCGCTCCTGTAATTGCAAGACTAGACAGGTGAGCCTTGGCGCACCGCCAAACCATTCATGGGAGAAAGCTCAAATTCACGGTGTCTCCAAAATGATCTGAAGTTGGATGCAGGAGTGTCTTCTACCATGTGGGAAAACCAAACTTTTTTACTGTTAAAGGTTTGAACTGATTTGGGTCAATGACACCCCTTCTGTTTTGTGTGAATATTTTTAGACAACGAGCTATTAATGACAATCGGATCAGTTTGGCGGCCGACTGGTCAGTGGCGCCCCCCTCCCGTTTGACCACCTCGCTACGGTGTGTAAGGCAGTGGCGGATCCAGGGGGGCAAAGACATTTGCCCCCCCTAAACGGAAAATATCGGTGCAAAACTGTCCCCCAAAGCGATCGACCTTCTTTATGCCCTGACTGCTTTTTAGTTTATAAGCAAGATTTTGGTGTTGCATCTTCTCATTTTCAAACAGAACCAGTTAAGTTCAGTGTAAATATTGGGCTCTTGGATAAGAAAAAGTATCTTGAGCCCATATTTTTCACCCCGTGGCTTGTTTTGCTCTTCTGCCTCAAATATCCCAAATTTTATCGTCAAGTCATATATTGTAGTTCCACAATTTACCCTGGGTGACGTTTTTCGACTTTGATTTGCCCCTTTAAAACCGACCGGCTAGACCGGCCACTGGTGTAAGGTACCGTGTTAGGGTCACGTACAGCGGTGCGGCGGCAGGGGGAGGAGCAGCACGGCCGGCCACCGCGCCACCGTGGCCAACGTCAGCTGGTAGCGTACCCGCTGGACACTGGACTGTTCCTCAGCGCCGGCTTCGACCGGGCCGCCTGCACGTGCGTGAGTGGGCCTCCTGCCAGCTCAGGGCCGCCAGCCTGTTGCCTTTGTCCAGAACACGCTCCCTGAGTGTGTGATAATGGTCTCGCTTGGTCCTGGATGTTAGTGTGGCGTAAGTGGGAGAGCCGTTTTTACGTCATGCTTGATGATGATTGTTCCGGCGGCCGTCGGCGTTGCCATAGGGGGACACCTCCTACAGGCGCCCCAACCGCCGCAGGAACACCGCCAGCTGCGTTATGCTTATATGGGGATAAGGGATCCAATGCCAACAAGGGCACGCAATGTGTAGTTGTTCTGAAATTGAATTTATGTGTGCTAGTGCACTCGCTTTTTAAAACATTGTCACTAACAAACGTCATACATCGAACGACTGCGCGTTTAATTTTAGTGGAGCTCGCTCCCTTCGTTCTCATACAAAACACGATGGAGCGGGAGTTAACGAGCTGTCTTGTGTTTCAGGTATGGGACACAAACGCCATGTCCAGAAGTGAGACGTTCCAAGTTCGATCACAAGCTGGTGTCGCACTCCATGTCACCAGTCGCCACGGCACACTCGCTTATTGCCGGTCAGTCTAGCTGTGGTGCGACACTTTTGTTTCCATCTGCGCGAAGACCCTTATTGTCGGGATCAGGGTTACATGTTGCCTGGGTACCGTCAAATTTCATAGTTTAGAGCGACGTGTAGGAATGAGCCTACTGTAGCGAGATAGGACCGTGGTGACATAACATTGTATTAGTCTGGTCGAAAATGCAGGGAACGAGACTCCTTTCTGAGGCCTCACAGATCTGGCCCTAGCATCTTGCGGTACCCGAGCTGCCTCCTCTCCGCAGTCAGCGTGCATTGTAGCGGCGTGTATCACGCGGGGAAAGTTTTAGAACTCTTCGAAGGTGCAGGCAATGGCGGATCCAACTCAATAAGTGGGGGAAAATCATGTTGAGAAAATAACAAATGGGACATACGGTTCAATCTTGGGGGAAATCTAAAAGAGAAACGGTTTGTTACCGTGACCCCTGGGGAGGCACGAGTATCGTCCCGGTGCTTGCACTGCGCGGTTGACTGACCCACGCCTTCTTTAAGGGAGGGAAGGGGGTGATGCTTCCCCGGGCTCTGGGGGGACGGTTCACTGGGCAGACGGCTGTGGTTGCTGCTGCAGGTGACGACGACGGAGACAATTTCGTGGAGAGTACATGAGTGACGAGCCGTTCGAAATTAGCCCGACACCAAAATTTTCGACCAGTTTTTAGGCTGGATATGACTATAGTCCCGAAACTTGTGGGCGACAATGGCATCTTATTTTTTAAAGCTAACCTAGACCTCTAAGGAATTAAAATGTTATAATTTGTTGCATGTATATACCTACAAATTAGACGCGATATCAAGCCGGGAATCCTTGGGGGATTGGAGTACGGTTGGGGAAAAGGGCTTGAGTACGATGTCGTTCGTTTGGTGAACTGATTGCATCAATATCTTAGAAACTCGGTCCTTGCGCATGGTTGATGAATGTTTCTACCTTGCTAGCCACGTAAGGGTCTTTGGAAAAATGTTTCGAAGGGAAGGGGAATAGCTTAAACTTCTCGATTCGATTTAGCCATGCTTGGCATATCATGTGGATCTTGGAAGCAACCAGTCAACTAATTGCTAACCGAAGAGACCCTTTCCTTACTATGGTCGTCTGCAGGGGTGCTGCTTCCTCCTGGGTTGGCGGGGTCTGACGCCCCTGCCGGCCGGCAGTGTGCGGGAGGACCCGATGGTGACGCTGTGTGACCTGCGCTCCGGCTGTAGCACCCACCAGCTGAGGGGTCACGCTGCCGCCTCGGTGGACACCTGCCGGTGGTCTCCCGCGCACGCTCACCTGCTGGCCACTGGCGGCCGCGACAAGTAGGTGAGCCAATGACGCACGGCCAGCCTCCTGTGCTGGAGGCACGGGAAATGACCGTTCAGATCATATTGTAGAAGTCTGGATATTGGTTCTGCTGCTGTTTCTGTGTGAACTATTTTTTGTGACCTCAGTCACCAACACTAGTGGCGTTCAGTACGTTGCACACAGGGTCCACGCTCGCGAGTGTACCGCTAAGTCCGCGGCTGACTGGTCGCCGGCTTTTTTGTCAGATCCTGTTTTGGGACTGCGCTAACGCCAAGAGTCAGCTGGCGTCGCTGAGCCGGGGGCGCCACCGTCGCGATTTGGCGCACCGGGCGCCGGTGGCGGGGCCGCGTTTTCTGCCGGACGGCCGCCACCTGGTGTCGGTGGCGCGGGACGGCGCCGCCGCCGTCTGGGACCTGCTGACGGGCCGGCCACACTGGCTCCACTACCGCCGCTTAAGGTGACCTTTGGAGAGGGTGGACTTTCGCACGCCATGGCGAGTAGTCATTATTAGTAGTCATTATTTGCTGTAAATTGGGTCTATGGGATTTTAATAGTCACCAGTTGGGGAAACTGTGGTGAAGAAGTTTCTCCCAAAATAGTTGTACTCAAGAATGGTAACAATGACCCATAGTTGGAAATACTTGTTACTAAATTTGAAGTGCATATTCTCAAAAATGAAAACTCTTTGGGCCATTTTTTCAGAAAGCTCCTAGGGTGCTGCAGAGAAGCTAGCATGTGAAGCCTCTTCTGCCTGATGGATTCACATGAAATGAACTCTTTTGGGGCATTTCTACTTTTTGAATTAGGACGTCTGATTTTTTTTACTCTACCTTAAGTATTTTGTCAAAG
>JAOTON010001185.1:0-81258 GCA_034440635.1 Lepas anatifera
ATCGGAGGGTTGTGTGAGTACCTCTCGCCCCTCTGAGACGGGCGCACCTGCCCCCGTAGGCACTGTACCAGCCCCCGGGCCCAGCTATTGACAGCTGGCAACCCGGGGGCCGAAGGTAAATTCACATATCATGGCATCTCAAACCTCTGCTGACTCTGCCTCGACTCCACGGACTCCGACCCTTGTTATGAACTCGACTAGCCCTATGTCGCCGTCTGACACTGCCGCCGTAATGAACCGTATCGATGCTAGACCCTCCGCGCGAACCAGACCAGATCAGCTTACGCCTACGACTCTTGTTATCTCCATTGAAGACAGGACAGTAAAGCTGAACCCGTTTCAGCTCTATAAGGCACTAGAAAAGTTCAATCCGAAACGGACATACCGACACCCAGATGGTAAAATCGAGATCGAACTGCAAAACGAATGTGATGCAAAAAAGTTGCTGTCAACAGTTTCCCTCGAGGTCCGGACAGTCAATAGATACCTATCGGTCCCCATCAGGGTATCACCCCACGCTACAAAGAATAGCTGTAGAGGTGTGGTCAGCTGTTGGGACTTGCGTGATGTACCAGAAGAGGAAGTTCTTGTTGGCCTGAAAGAGCAGGGAGTAACTGAGGTGAAAAGGCTGCTGAGGAAAGGTGAGGATCAGGAGGCCTGACACCGGGACCTTCCTTCTCCACTTTGTGGGAAAGACCTTGCCAGAAAAGGTACGCGTGGGATGGATTGTGTTGAAGGTCCGACCTTATGTACCTAATCCCGTCAGGTGCTACAGATGCCAGGAGTTTGGTCATATCGCGAGTAAGTGTAAGGGAGAGGAGCGCTGCGCAAGGTGTGCGGACCCCGGACATAAGTCCTCAGCATGTGAAGCCGCATCACCGAAGTGCGCTGGATGCGGAGAGAAACACGAAGCGTGGAGTCGTTTCTGCCCCAAGCTAGCTGAGGCAAAACATATCCAAACAAACCGGACCGGACAGGCTACCAAGCCGGCTAGGAAATACTCCATCACACCGCAAACGACAACATCCACAGATACCTCTTACCGAGACACTGTGGTCCGTAACCTTCTCCAACCTCCACCTACCAATCAGACCACACCTACGCACGCGACTTCGACCCAGTCGAACAACACAACCCATCTTAACCTAGACTCGAGAGTCGACGAACTCATGCAACTCTCGCTCCGCGAAATCCTGACAGCTCTGAGCAGCCTCTTGCCCCACTTTCTACGAACTTATCACAACGCTGCTACGTCTGCTGTAGAAACGGATGAGAAGGCCGTCCAAACATCACCCGAGGTCAGAGATGCCACAGTAGGCGTTAGTTCATCAGACCTAGCAACCTTCCATAGCCAGATTATCCCGGAGACGAACGAGAGTAGTCATGACGAAACCCGACAAGAACCTCAGAACAAGCGAGCAAGGGAAGATTCGCCCACAGAGTTTCCCTCTCACACTTGTAAAATTTCGAGCAATCTGCCTCAAATAGCCACCCCTAAATCATCTGACGAGTCGTGTGCTGGAGCCAAGCGTGCCCGCGTAAAACTGAGACGTGTGGATGATATGAACCGACTAGAATGTCCTCAAATTGAAGATGCCCCAGTAGCATCTCCAACCATGACCACTCTCGCAATGAGTGAAAATCCCTCGGAAGAGGCAAGCTCTAAGGAATCAGTAGCTAGCTCAGCACACTCAGCAGCAAACCAAACAGATGACTCCATGCCACCGCCCTCGACCCCACCACCTCGCGCACCACCACCTGGTTTTCCAGTCGCACAGCCCAGCCCTCAGCATGAGGCAGTTTTCCGAAGTTATCTGCAGGTAAAACCGAGACACTCCGATTCCACATACACAAGCCAAAGTCGAGAGCGAGGGCGATCACACTCATACTCTTCAGACCCAACTGGGAGGTTCCGTTCCCATTCTCGAGAACCAGGGAATGCAAGACGTCCACTCTCTAGAGACCGAGCTCAGCTGGCTCGGGAACGAGAGGCAAGCACACGATATGAGGGCATGCTATCAGGAGGATTTCCCTTCCAGGGACCAAGTAGATTCCAATGAAGAGTTTATTGTTTAAGTCCAGACTAGTCTTATCACTTATCGCCATCTTTAGTAGCATGACCCACATTTTGCAATGGAACATGCGTGGTTTTAGAGCCAATCAAAGTGAACTGCAGACTCTAGCTGCCTCCAAAACCCCTGCACTCATATGTCTTCAAGAAACAAAGCTGAAACAGGAGCACTCCTGCCAATTACACAATTATAAAACATATCGTTATGATCTTCCTTCAGCAACAATAGCACATGGCGGTGTTGCCATTCTGGTACACTACAGCGTGCCATCATATTCTTTCAATCTTAGAACTAGTCTTCAAGCGGTGGCAGCAACTGTCGATTTCGGAAACATGAAACTTACCTGTATATCAATTTATCTACCCCCTGATGAAGACCTTCCGGTGGATGCATTAAATGATCTGATCCGCCAGCTGCCAAGAAATTTCGTTTTATTAGGAGACTACAATGCTTACAACACAGTATGGGGCTGTTCGCGCTCAAACAGAAGAGGCAGACGCCTAGAGGACGTTATATTGCGCAATAACATATGTAATTTGAACACTGGACTTCCTACACACATTGCACTACCGTCTGGAAACACGTCCGCTATTGATCTTTCTCTTTGTTCTTCGAATCTAGCTGACCGTTTTAGGTGGAGAACCCACTCACATCCATGTGGTAGTGACCACTATCCTATCTGGCTCTGGGCTGATACGCCCCATCCAGGAAGGAGAACTCCTCAGTGGAACATTCGGAAAGCCGACTGGGAAAGTTTCACAGCCGATTGTCATTTCGACATTGATCCAGACGGGGGTAGCACTGCGACAGAGCTTGACGAGGAAATACGTTATCATATAATGTCATCTGCTAGTTCTTACATTCCAAAGACTTCTATCCTCCCCAGACACATACCGGTCCCGTGGTGGACTGAGGATTGCAAACATTCCATTAGAAAAAAACGTCGCTGTTTTCGTATTTTCGAGAAAAGACCAACAATGAACAATTTAATCCAGTACCGCAAAGCAAAAGCTCAAGTCAAGCGAACAGTTAAGGAGGCCAAGAAAAGGTCTTGGAATGCCTACATAAGTACTATAAACCGTCTGACACCTCTCAGCACAATATGGAGGCGCATCAATAGGATATCCGGACGTAGTGCAGCAATGCCATCTCCTGTTTTGACTCTTGGAAATGCCATCGTAACCGATCCCACTGAAGTAGCAAATGCAATGGCGACAACTTGGGCGGACAGGTGGCAACTTGGCACGAGCGATAGGCGATTTATTAGACACAAGGAAGTAAGTGAATTGACACCTGTATCCTTCGACTCGTTGGAAATAATCCCTTTCAACGATTGTTTCACATTCAATGAGCTTAGAGACGCTTTGGCTCAAACCAAAAACACTGCACCAGGACCAGACCTCATCCACAATGCAATGTTGAAAAACCTCAGTGTACAATGTCTGAAATCACTGCTCAACTTTTACAATCACATCTGGACGTCACACGATTTTCCGGAGGGATGGAAACAAGCGATCGTAGTCCCAGCATTGAAACCGGAAAAACCTGGCCATGATCCTCTGCACTACCGACCTATTGCACTTACATCATGTCTATGCAAGCTCTTCGAGCGAATGGTTAACAGGCGTCTTGTTTGGTTTCTTGAAAATACTGGTTTCTTTTCCGAGTATCAATGCGGGTTTCGAGCTGGTCGTTCCACCACGGACCACTTGGTATCACTCGATACATCAATTCGTTCCTCGTTTGCAGCAAAGCAGCACACAGTGGCAGTGTTTTTCGACATAGAAAAAGCGTACGATACGGCGTGGCGACACGCAATCTTGAAAAAACTGCGAGAGGCAGGCATTGTGGGCCACATGGGCCACTTTCTTAATAACTTTATTAAGGAACGCTTCTTTAGTGTTAGAGTGGGAAACTCGCACTCCCACAAGTTTCGACAAATGAGTGGCACACCACAAGGCAGTATTTTAAGCGTGACCATGTTCGGCGTATTAATTAATGACATCTGTAGTGTCTTACCACCAAATATCGAGCGTTCTTTATTCGTTGACGACTTTGCGATATGGATCTCGACCTCTACTTCGATATCCGCTCAAAGACTATTGCAGCTGAGCATTGACCGCCTCACTGAATGGAGCATCTTAAACGGATTTAAGTTCTCAACAAATAAAACTACATGTGTTCATTTCTGTAGACGTAATAGATACTGTCCAGAGATCAACCTTCACTTGTATAGCAATCGAATTCCTGTAGCAGCAGAGACAAAGTTCCTTGGAGTTACTTTTGACAAGCGCCTGACCTACACTTCCCACATTCGCAGTGTTAGAAACAAGTGTATGAAACGTATCAACATCCTGAAAATGGTGTCACGTACTTCGTATGGCGCTGACAGAAGCTCGCTTTTACGCCTTTACCATGCCCTCATCAGATCTGTTTTGGACTACGCTAGTGTTGTTTATGACGGAGCTCTGACCAGCGTCAAGCAGCCGCTGGACGCGGTACATCATGCATGCATCCGAGTGGCGACAGGCGCATTTCGCACATCTCGTAGAGCGAGTTTACTCGTAGACGCAAATGAGCCCCCTCTGGACCTCAGACGCAAGCGACTTACATTGTTGTACGCCAGTAAAATGAAGCAGTACCCAAAACACCCCACACACAAATGGTTATTTGATCCATCCGTGACAGACCTGTTCTCATCTACCCGCCCGAGTTCCTCCCAGGCATTGTGTATGCGAGTGTTGCGGTGGTTAGACGGGTCCGGAATATCGTTAAGAAATGTCGCAAAAACACGACCACAGAAATTTGAGCCCTGGCGCGACGTATCCATAAAATGTGACCAAGAGCTTCTCGCACTAGGGAAGTCTACGACCCAACCAACGATATTGCAGCAATCCGCACTTGAAAAGATTGCATCATACACAGGTTACTCTGTCTTCTATACCGACGGCTCCAAAAGCATCTCAGGTGCTGGTTGTGCTTTTGTGGGGAGAGACGTAAGTCGAAGTTTCAGCCTCCCGACATCGGTATCCGTTTTTACCACTGAACTATGTGCTATTATCCAAGTCTTACGACACATTCTCCGAAATCCTGATGGACAATTTTTAATCGTTACAGACTCCGCTAGTTCCCTAGCTGCACTCCAGTCTAGTCATCCCCCAAAATCCTGGCTGGTGCCCACCATCCGGAGGCTTCTGAATACCGCTTCTTCTACCGGGGCCAGGATACAGTTTTTATGGGTCCCTAGTCATGTGGGAATACCCGGTAACGAGAGAGCTGATTTAGCTGCCAGATCGGCGTCTGAGACTGCACGAGTTGGGGCATTTAGAGTTCCAGCATCTGATATAAAGGCACAGATTAACAGTCTCCTCAAAACTGAATGGCAAACCAAATGGGATAGTGAGTCGGCCTGCGCCTTAAAACAACTCAAGCCAACCATAGAACCATGGGAGTCGAGTAACAGGCGGAGTAGGAGGGAGGAGGTCTGCCTCGCACGACTTCGCATTGGTCACACATTTGCAACCCATGGACATTTCTTTTCTGCTACAGAACCAAGCCGGTGTAGCCACTGTGGAAGCAGGCTTACTGTACAGCATGTACTAACTGACATAGGATGTAACGGACTAAGAACTCTGCGTGCTCGATTCTTTCCGCCGATGTCCCTTCCAAATTTGATAGGAGACAGACCAGCTGTTGAGTTCTCAATAGTCTTATTATATTTGACAGAGATCGGATTTGATATTGTATACAATCCTCACCGAGTAACACAAGCGCAACAGAACTAAGCATGTATAAATGAAGTAGCTCTGCTTTTAGCTATCCTCACATAGGATAACATTGAAGACTTGGATTTTAAGGATTGATTAAATTGTATAGTCAGGCGCGCTAAATGGCCCTGGCAGCTGAAGCGCCCTTAAACTCCAACACACACAGACCGGTATCCAACGATGTGCGAGTAAGCCCTTCAATATGTTGTTATCATAGCCCGGTACTTAACCTTATACGGTATGTATGCGTTGGGGGAAGGCATTTTCTCTTTCGTAAGACTTAACATTTTCGTTGGGACAGCTTTCTTATCTTGGGTGAAAATTGGTCTCTGCAGGAGAGAATACAGTATAATTCCATTATATTCCCATCCCCAAGAGCTTAGCATAGTGGACTAACAAGGTAGGACTAAGAGGCTCGATGGGCTCAAGGGGCTTTTGAGTGTCCATAGTTATTCCGGGTACAGTTAGGTTAGGGTTGAGCCTCCACCTCCAGATCCCCTCCTGAAATGACAGTTTGGATCCGCCTCTGACTTATCACAGCTAGAAATGCGCAGCATACATTTTTCAGCTGGAAGGCCACGATCAGGACACTTTTTTAAACACAATGTTGAGGTCATTTCTGGTCACTTGTGCCTACCAATGTTCCCCAGCCCTTCAGTTTTTCCTGCACTGGAGACCCGTGTCCTTCCAGTTGTGAATCCCTGAAACAGTGGTGGGTACAAGGGGGACTTGGGGGTCAAGTCCCTCCCGCAAATTTCTTACTGTTCATAATAATGGCATAGCAAGAAACTATTCGAGGTAAATGTGAGGTAGGGGTTAAGCCCCTTAACCCCCCACCCTCCGAAACGAAAGTCTGGGTGTACCACTGACCTGAAGGCTTGTTCTTCTTTCTGAAATGGTTTTTGGGCACTTTGCTGAAGGACAATATGAACCTCTGATTAGGTTTTTGCGCAAAGCAGGAACAAAGATGTCCCGATAAAGAAAATAACAATAACCCTTTTACTGACTAAATATGCTTCCTTGAAGTCTGATAGTGTCCCTTCGATTTTTCTTGTTTAGTTCCCGGTAAAATTGGCAAATGCACTGCGCAGTTATTCCTCCGAATGTCCTCATCGATCATTGGTTATCTGCTTTCCTCGAATCTGAGATCACGGCTCAGGATCTTCGAGGTAATCGAGGTGGTGGATCGCACGGTGATGGATAACGAGGTGCAAAAAATGTTGACTATCTGTAAGTGAAAGTGGCTAAATATGAGCAGTTTGATGACATTGAGTTTGAATATGAAGATTTTCTCTATTCGGCTCATTTTTTCCTAAAATTAAACTGACAATTTAGAATACAACGTATCTGCGGCCACTTCCAGACTTATCTAAGCCTAGAAATCGTAATTGCATGATAAAATTGAAAATTTTTATGATCCATAACAAGTTATTTACTCCCCTTTGAGGTATATGTTTTCTTTAGGTCATACCGGGTCACGGACCTATGACGTCATAATCAAAACCAGATTGACTAATTTGGGGTCGTGTCGTACCTCTCATTCTTCTCAATTATGGCTGTTAACACTTCAAGTTTATATCATGTGACCTCAAATGACCTGATTTGACCTTCAAGGAACTCCTCGAACCTGTGTGTTTCATCATTTTAAGTAACCTCTCTATGACCTTGTGATTTCTACTGAAATATTCAAAGTGTCCAGGACGCAAAACTGTCTAGGAACATGCACTTACCAGTTCAACATCTGCCAGTGGGGAATAAGGGTAGGCAGATCCGTCTTAGAAGAGATGTGACTAGCTTTTTTCTAAGCAGCCACATCTAGAAGTCAATCCCACCTCCAATCTATTTTTGCAGAGTTCACATGGGGATTGGCCATTTAGTTTCGGAAAGCGTGTTCGAAACAAAACAGGTGGGGATGGTTGTGTGGAAAACTTCGGAATGTTTCTGAAGGTGAGGTAAATTAGAGCGCAGAAGGGAGTAGTACAATGCGAAGGAAACTTAAAGATGACTTGGGACGACGTAATGACATGGTACGTGACCTCAACATTTTGCAATGGCAATCTGAGCCGCTTGGTTCTCGGTGATGAAAATTGAATTTTCTAACTTCTGCTACTAATGATACGCCAAAAAATCGAAAAAAAAAACTTGAGAACGCTTTTAAGAAAGGGATGTTTCTCTCTCTCTCTCTCTCTCTCTCTCTTTGTATCAATACACAAAGGCTTTTTACCGTACTTTTGAGTGAGCATTAGGCAGATTATTTCAAACTCTTCAGATGTTCCACCAAACCACGACTTAACACAATTCTGATTCTAAATGGGAATGATCTTCGAGCAAACCTCTAGTCCTAAGCACTGATATGAAAAAAATAAACGCAGAAATCGATGCAAACATAAATGGCTTCTATCCAATACAGGAAACACCCCTAGAAGATTGGCTATAATTTAAGAGTAGAAGGCTATTGATGGGATTACAAAGGGGTTTTTACAAAATACTGCTGGCGTATGCGCCAATGGGACTGCCGAGATGTGCACCAACATTACATTCAGTAGGTGTGTGCGCCGTCCTTATTAGCTGATAAGGACGGTGCAAATTTCAGCTAGCCGGAGGAAATATTTCTGAAATTAAGCAGCACCACGCTGAAAAAGGCAGTTTTCCTTGGCCATCAAAGTCGTCAGGTCATGAACAATGACCAGTTTGGTGAGTATATTAAAACGGAGGATATGAAGGCGTGGGAGGACCTTAACAAAACGTGCCCTGATTACTCCAGTAGAGAATACCCAGGATGCTCAGAGGTTACAGGAAGGCAAAAAGGTTGGAAAGTGACATGATACAAAACTAAAAGATGATGTTTATTGTAAAATTGGAAGACAAGAATACTGCTGTCGCTTCATTTTCCAAAGACGTGTTTTGTTATGGAAAATACCTGGCCTAGAAGGGAACTAGTTAAACATAAGGATAGCCATAAACATATTTTTCGCAAAAATACAACTCACTCGTACATTTTTCGTTGCAATTTGTGCAACGTCACCGAAGTACTGTATGCAGGCTGCACCTCTCGCCCGTCGCCAAGCATAGTTTAAATGTGGTTCCAACAGCCGGGCGCGTTGTCTAGTACCTTTGCCCAATATCTAAACATTATCAATGCACCAATGCGTTTTGCTAGCTCATATTTTTTCCTCACCGAGGAAATTGACATAGCTAATGAGCCATGTTTGTAAGCAATGGAACATGATCAATATTTTTATAACGTATTTTCAACTGGCCAGAATGATGTCCACTAATGTCAATTATGTTATGTTTCTGTGACAGCAGCACAGATGTGAAATACTTGCTTAGACCGTTAAGGTATTTTGCACTGCGAAAGAGCTAGCTCTGATATTTCCTTAATCAGCATAAATCCAAAGAAATTGAAAAAGGCAGCCACCTCCTCAATACGTGAGGGGGTCCCTTTATCAAAGACTTTATTCAATTATGGCTATTCGGGTAAGGTGTAGGATTTTAAAACTTTAACTCCTATGGTCTATAAAGCATGGAAAGAATAAACTAGTAAAATATTTTTAAAAGTTCATACTAGTTCACCCATTCTTTAAACCAGCGAAAATACGAAAGAGTGTTGCGTCAGGCGCTGCTGCAGCTGACTGACCTTTCTCCTTGATCCACTGCAGCTGTTTCTGCTGCAGTAGCGACATCTGTCCTGGTGACGTCACCGTCCGGGTCGTCAGCTGATCGCAGGTGGCGCTGGTGATGGCCTGGCTGATAGACGACGACAGCGCCGCCTGTCGGATCTCGCTGAAAGTCAGCTGAGGTATTGGAACTCCAGGGTCAACGACCTCCGCTGATTGGCCAGTCCTGGCACTGAGCGGTTCGGATGATTGTTTTAGCGCGTGACCGGTCAAGTCCTGACGGTGCTGCTGTTCATTCACCCGGTAATCGGGCTCCTGCTGATGCAGCTGCTGCAGGTGGTCCTGAGAGACCAAGTTCTGAATCTGAGTTGAAGGTGCTGGTGTGAACCGACTGGGCAGAAGCTCGATGTTGAGCCGGCCTCCCAGGGCGGCGCTCAGGCACCTTCGATTGGTATGCGTGTGAGGGGAGGCTCGCGGGCTGCGCCGCGGACTCCTGCGTGGGGGATCTGCTCGGATATCAGCGGCACGTGCTGATCGAAAGCCTCGCTGGGTACGCCAGCTGGTGGATAGGAGTCTCCTGTTGCGGGCTGAGGTGGCACTGCGCTGAGGGGAATGGGGCTGGAAGGGCTCTCTCGGTGGTATCAGAAGCTTCGGGACCTTGGGCTGTGGTTCACAGTCGGCCAGTGAGTTGAAATTGGATTGGGATGGTGGTGGAGCAGAAGGATGCACAAGCAGTGGATTCGATGTCGCCAGGAGAGCATGCTCTTCATTGCCACCATGCTTCAGGGATGCATCTGAGTCAACTGCTTCTTGTTTGATTGCGTGATAAGGTAGATCAAGTAGAGTCTGGACTGCAGAAGAGGGTACGGTATTCGAATGTTGAGGTGGCTCCACTAATGGTTCAGATACTTCGAGCGCCTCACTTGGCTTTGATATCGGGGTAGATGCCTTCAATCGATCTGATGAAGATGGCTTCACCCGTCGCAGAGGTCTGCACACAACTGCTTTATCGTCCTCGTCAACGTCGTCTACTCTGGTGGATCCTGCAAAGATAAAGAGCTGGTGTGAGTGCAGAACTAAGCGTCATGGCTCTCGTTCGGCATCATTCTAAGCATAAAAACACTCCCAGTTATTCGACAAGTGTACCTGTTGGGAGCGGCACGGACAAAAAAACTAAATAAAGAGGCTCCCCCAGCGCAGGGCCCAGGCATCTGGCACTTCACTCTGAGAAAATGGAAACCACGCACTTGTTCCACCCGTGCTTTTCCGAACACGAGTTTTCACGTAAAGTGCCATTCATCCATTCATAAAGTGGCAAATATAATAGAATATGGCTTATTCTGCTATCTTCTTATACAGATGTTCTTTTTTATTCTTTCACAAAGATTTTGAAGTGTTCTATCTGGTCCAGTTAGGAAGCAGAAATATGGAAACCATTTTCCACTGTTGGCCCTTGTCTCCACCAACATTAAAATTTCAACCCAACCAGAGCTATCTGGTTGAAAATCTCTTTTGAAATTTTGTGTGTTTTTCGAGGAGTCAGGATTTTTGTGCTTCTTAATTTTGGATGTCCTGACACTGCACATTCAGTATACTTCGCTACTTTAAATGGCGGTCTATGCCTAAGTTCACTTTGTCTAAAATACGATGTTGATACATCTTTCCATGCACGTAGAGGAATGACGATGTATAATGTGTCTTGGATATTCTACATTTTTCCATTATCTTTATTTTTAGTAATAACAAAGTTTAAATTTTTGAACCTACAAAAAAACGTTGACTTTGCATCTAGTCTTTAAGACGAAAAAATCGAAGTATTTTCTGGGGGTGCAAAAACTAACCCTTGCAGTTAAGTCAGCTAGAAATAAAGGAGATCTAGGTTAGTTGCAGTTTATTATAGGTCACTAAGACCAGTATCCATACCTTCCCAAAGTTTGGTATATACGCCTGGCTCGTGAGTTCAAAGTATATACAATCACTAACAAATTCCGACGTTCCACAACAGCCTCGCAGCGATACCCGTCAGCTTTAATCAATAGGGAATGCAAAGTTGACAGCTCCAAGACCGCTTCGCCATGCAATGCTGCACCATACCAACATGCTAGTGTCTATACCAACTCACACATTCCTCAAGGCTGGATCCATCCAGAGGACTTGATTGATGACCCCTCCCTGTCTACCTCCGCTGAAAAATAATTGTCTTTCTAATATCTTATGTACGTTTGCACTTTGTCTCCCTAAGTTTGTGATTATAACTTCTGGACTCCTGGGCTCCAGCTTTCTCTGCACGCGCCAATCAAACGGGAAGATTTTAAGTATCTGGAGCAGAATTAACTTAAAAGCTAGAATATCAATGTGCAAATCTGGGAACAATGAATGCTCATGAAAAAAACAGGACAAGTGGTTGAAAGAGAAGTGTTTTGAAGCTTCATTATAATGAATGTTATGAAATATTATACCCAGAATGGTTGATCGTGTATATGAAATAAATACAGCGTTTGCATTCTAAGCTGTGATATTTTGGTGTCTGAACACTCAGCCTAGTGGAGCAGTGATCCTAAATGGACACCGATGCTATTGATGGAGGTCTTGGCTTCTGTGGCTGCTAGTGAAAGGCTGCGAGGGGTACCGAAAAGCTTGAGGAAAGTACAAAAGCTATCCCGAGCAATATCAGTTACTCCTTAGCTCAGACCAATATCATAATCATGGGAAGCAAAAGTGTGGCTACAAAACTGTTTAATGCGGGTGACGGACACCGGAGTGAGCGGTGGCCGGGGGAAAGGGGAAGGAAGCTGGGAGACTGTAACAGACAATTATTAATGACTACAGCCCGGTGAAACATTCTCACGACAGAGACAAATGTTGAGCATATTGGCTTTCTTGGAAAACACCAACGACGACGGTTCACTTGACCGACATATTTACGCAGGCCCAGCCAGACAATAAGAAGTAAATGCAGAAGACCTAGGTCAAGGCCTGAAATTTTTGGCGTACGCATCTCCCCCGATTTGAACGACCATGATCAGAGGTCAAAGCAGACCGCACTAGATAAAAAACTAGAACTTAAAGGGAATTTGGCACCTTCATAACGCGATTTAAGTGAGATAGTCAAGTTGTAAAGCAAGTCGGAAAACCCATCATTTGTCTTGGAGCTCGAGATTTCCGTAGAAAAAGATAAGCCCTACCTGAAGTGTACCCCTCATGTACCCTTAGCAGCAGGCCACAGTTGTCATGGCTGTTGGTGTGACGACATATGCTGACGTCACGGTAAGTATCAGCCAATCGAAGCCCTTGAAGCGTATTGGATATGGTAGTGGTTGCCAGAGGCAGACATTTATTTCTTTCCCTAGAGGAGTATTTTGAAAATCAAAATATTGAACTTATTGTACATTTTTCAGAGAAATCATGGACACCTCCTTGATTTTCGGATAAAAGTTCCCCCAATTATACCAAATTCCATGATTCGACCAAGGTGCCACATTCCCTTTAAAGTTTTCTACCTTTTCCCTCTGTTTGGAATTCATCGGATACCTTTTTGGGGGATCGTTGGTATAAGTTTGTCTCATAAAGAGAATGTTTTATACTGAAATTTATCACGTCAACATGTAAAAATGACTTGATAGAGTACAGGGTCAAAATCGACTTGCGACCAAATATTGCAATCATATATTCATCGACTCCCAGTGAAAGGAAAAACAAAATCACCTCAGACCAACGATGTGTCATCATTCCTTGTGAAATCATTAACTGAAACCTGTAAAATAGATCAAGTAGCTCAATATGATCTCTCAGAGTTCACAGCATTGAGCATTTAACTTGACGCTTGAAGTCGGTTGCACTTTTCAAATCTATAGAAATATTTATAAATTTATTATAATTCTGCATGATAACTAAGTTCTGCAGTCAACCACCAGAGAGAGGGTGCATGGCCAAAACTGAAGTGTAAGAAATCAGAATATATATTTTTCCCGCAGCCAAACCCATACAACATCCCATTTGAACATTTTAACTGCAGTTACAACCAATTTGCAGCCCCGAATGACATTCCAGGAAATGTGTCCTATTTATGACCAGTTTTGAACTGGGCCAGCAGCCTTGTAAGGCATACTAGAAATATTTTGTTTCAAACTTTGCTAGGCCTAAATGGCTTTCCATATGGAGAACTAAGCACGGTTTCTGAGCAGATTAATGATATCCCAAAAGCTCAACTCTGCGCCCGATCAGCCTGGCAAGACTGCAGGGAAAAAGAGGGGAGGGCAATTGCGGGAAATTATCCTTTCCGCTCTTCGAACTCTTATTTTTTTGCCAATGGCGGGTTTGGAAGGTACGAAAAATGGAACTAGGAGTTTTAACACGCGCATTGACGGGGGTCTGAGCCACCTTCGCATTGACGGGGGGCGGGTACCCGCCCCCCTAAGATCTCGAGAACCACGGTAGGTAGCGAAAAACGGTAAACGGCGTTGGGCTGCCCATCCACTTCTCCATCGAAAACATTTAAACCATTTTTTTCAGGTCACATTTAAGGTCACGAGAGGTCAAAACATGCCCGTCATAGGGATGACATGTAAATTCAGTTTTTCGGCCATTAAATCTGAACAAGTAAAGATAGAGCAAAACGACTTGAACTATATGAATCCTCTTAGCAAGCCGAATCGAATGATATATTATTTGACCTGACCTGAGGTCAGGTCAGAGTCAAATTATACAAAATGCATATCATTAGCACCACAAAGCCCAGGCAAGTCTAATGCAGCTAAAATAAATGCTCTATCACTATCCGTTACTGAGTTATTCCGTAAAAACAATTTTTCCCATGTATTTCCAATGGAGAGGTCATGCCTCGTACCTGACCTTAGGTCATCGATATCAAAAATACCGGAACATATTTTAGAGAACTCGGTGGGGCCATTATGTGATATGAGTTTCAATTGGATAAGTTCACCCTGCTCCGACTTCTGCTATCTTAAACTTTTTTTAGGTCGGGTCACTTGACCTGTACTGGTGACCTGACCTGAGATGACCTAACCTTAAAATTTTCACAGAAGTTGTAAAAATGATAAGGAAAAAGGTATACCAAGTACGGCGGCGCTACGCGCCGCCGTTTTTCTGCTTTCTCCGAAGAACCCGAGGGGGTGGGTATCCGCCCCCTGTCAATGCGCGTGTTAAGACATGCTCTATTTAGCTGGAATCACCTAAGGAGGCCGCATTCGCTCTCACACGGCGTGCGCTTTTTTTGGGTGCTGAAGCAAAATGATAGTATCTTACGCCATTCTGCAGGGTCGTGTTGCAAGTTTGGACCTGTGACCTCTTAGAGGTTGGTGTGCTCCCCACAGAGGTCATCTGGGAATACTTAATCAGGTTTTCACACTTCGATCAAAAACTTTGCAGGAAATGATTAAAGAGACTTCATTTGGATACCAGTACGTTTGGACTACCACTATGAGCAGATTGATATTCAAATTGACTATTCCAGGTGAAATAGTGACCTTGATCAGACCTAGGACAATCTATTGTATGGTTTGACCTAGCATGATCATATTATACATCATTTGATTTTCAGTGACCAGAGAACGAGATTGGTGCTTAAATATTTACTCTAACTCAACCCAATTAGACGCTAAAGCCAAAAACTTCTCTAGAATGTCGCCTTATTTGACCTGTATTGACCTCAATATGAGCCAAAAAGTGACTGGTATAATTTTTTTCATTGTTTCAAATAGGCTATCCACCAGTTTTCAAGTTTTCTCTCTATCCTGTAAAGGAGCCGATATCAGGAGGGGGGGTGTTTGAAAAACCGTCCACTGAGGCGAAGCGGGCTCAGAGGCCCACTGGGGCGGTGTCATATGAGCTAACAATAGGCTTCTCCTGAGATAGATTTTGAACTTGGAATTCACACAGCAGCAGATTATTGATGATGATTCAGTCTGAAAGCCATCACAAGTGAGTCTAATAGAGCACATAAATGCTTTGTTCCATAGTCAGACAGCAATGCGCGTTGGTCGTAATGTGCCGTCCCAATCGATTGGTGATGGCACAAGGACTGAATCATTTACTCCATGACAAATCTGCACAGGGCTTGTCCACGTCTGGCGTCGAAGGCCATAACAACGCATCATCACGTCATGCACAACAGGGCTCATGAAAAATCGGGAAAGTACATAACGACCGATGGTCACATATTCGTCTGCCCTGACAAATATATTTCGATACAAAACTTAGGCATTCAATGACATTGCCTTTCCAGAAGCTATATTTTCATCTAAAGCACCAAAATTTAGATGAATAAGAAGTTGGTGCACTTATTTGAAACGTATATTTTATCACAAGATGTATATGTGTCTTGTGTCTTTTTCAGGCTACGTATCCCGTCTTTAACAACCGCCCCGGTGGGCCTGCGAGCCACATAGTTGCAGCTTATGGGCCTGCGGTGGTGTTGTCAAAATACCCCCTCGAACTCGGCTGCTATGCGGGATAGCGAAAAAACGCGAACGCTGGTGGATAGCTCATAAGAATTCATGAAGAAACTACAATGAATACTTTTTGGCCCAGCTCAATATTGAGGTCATGACAGGTCAAAGAAAGTGACATGTGAGAGAAGAGCTTCTGGGCTCTAGCGTCTAGCAGTGTTGAGTTAGAATCATTGTAGACACCATTTGCTTCCTCTTGTTACGGATAATCAAATACTGTATGATATGACTATACTAGGTCAAAACACAAAAATAACCTGACCTCAGGTCAGGTCAAGGTTACTATCTGATCTAGCATAGTCAATATGCATGTCAATCGACTCGCAATAGCAATCCACACGCAGTGGTATCAAAATAAAGCTCTATCGTCATTTTCTGCAAAGGTATTGGCCCAAGTCTGAAACCTGCTTAAGTAGCCCCAGATGACCCCTCAAAAGTCACAAGTCAAAAATTGCAACATGAACCTGGAAAGGGGCCTAGGATACTACGATTTTGAGAATATGAAGACACTCTCAGCTGTATCTATGTTACCATACGTACATTTCTGCAAAAAAAAACATTTGGAGGGAAAGTTCAATATTGCAGCCTGATTCAGTTTCTGGATACCCCTGCATTGTTTCATTGAATTCCGAATCGTGGGATAAGCTTTGTAATATTTCTTGTCCACTTGCTGTGTGGTACCCTGGCTTTAACACGCGCATTGACGGAGGGGCGTGTACCCGCCCCTCCCCCTCGGTTTTTTGGATATAACAAAAAAACGGCGGCGAGTAGCGCCGCCGTTCTTAGCATACATTTTTTCATCATTATTTCAACTTTTTCAAAATTTTAAGGTTAGGTCATCTCAGGTCGGGTCACCAGTACAGGTCAAGTGACCTGACCTCAAAAAAGTTTAAGATAGCACAAGTCGGAACAGGGTGAAGTTATCCGATTGAAACTCATATCACATAATTTTCCCACCGATTTCTCTAAAATATATTCCTGTATTTTTGATATCGATGACCTAAGGTCAGGTACGAGCCATGACCTCTCCATTGGAAATACATGGGAAAATGGTTTTAACTAGATAACATAGTAACAGATGGCGATAGAGAGTATATTTCATCTGCATTAGATTCACCTTGTCTTTGCGGTTCTAATGAGATGCATTTTATCTAATTTGACCTTGACCTGACCTCAGGTCAGGTCAAATCCTTGATTTGACCTAGCAAGGTCATATTATATATCATTCGATTTGGCTTGCTGCGAGGATTCATACAGTTTAAGTCGTTTTGCTCTATCTTTATTTGCTCAGATGTACTGACCGAAAACCTTCATTTACATGTTATCCCTATGACGGCATGTTTTTACCTCTAGTGACCTTAAATAAGACCTGACAAAAAATGGTCTAAATATTTTCGATGGAAAAATGGATGGCCTACCCAATGCCGTTTACCGTTTTTCGCTACCTACCGTGGTTCTCGAGATCTTACGGGGAGGGGGCGGATACCCGCCACCCCCCGTCAAAGCGAAGGTGGCTCAGACCCCCGCCAATGCGCGTGTTAATAGCATTTACCTGGTTTTCGGCGATGACATTTATTTGATGAAATGTAATTACTAATAAAAGTCGCTTGCAGGAGGAGGCCCACGCAGTGCAGGCGGATCCATTCTCCTGTGAGACATAAATCCATAACTCGACAACAGCACGGCCAGTAAAATTCAAGGTCGACTAATGAATCGCCGGGGCGCATGGAGGTTTGTTGGGCGGGTGTCCAAGGTATTGACGTCAGGGCTCGCCGCTAACAGTGTGCTGCGGAGTCCACTCAAGGTGCAAAGAATGGACAATCAACACACCATCAGCGGCAATATAACAGCCACAAGGAAGCCGCTCCAGGCCGTACCTTGTCAGGATGTTTCAGAGATAAGGGGCGGCCTTCCAAGATTGCGACGTCCGAATTTGAAGGAAACATCCAACATGATGAGACTTTGGTAAGGATGTTGTCTCGCACCATTTTTATTACGATGCATTTGTCGGCAATCATAGCTTGTTAGCAAATTTCTACATTTATTTCGCCGAATGCACAATAGTTTGTTCGCAGGTTGCTGTACGTTCTGTGTCATACTTTGCACCTAAGATGTTTTTTCTCTTAGATACCCCTAAAAGCTTCGTCTTACAAGCAAAATCAGTCATAAAATAGTTTTACATAAATCAAAGTAACATAAACGACTGCCACAGGTTATCTTATGCCATAAGTCGAAGAAAACTAATAAGACTGAAGGGCTTTGGGACCAGACCAATTCATACCGGCATGTGCTGGCAGAACGAATAATATAAAATAGGATATACTAAGTGATGAGAAAATGAACCAGACATGTACGCATTTTGATGCAGCTCACACGTGCAGTGGCGGATCTAGCCGGTCGGTTTGGGAGGGGCAAACCAAAGTCAAAAGTCGAAAAGCAAAAAGAAAAAGAAAAGAGAAAAAACGTCACGCCGTGTAAGCTGCGCTACAATATCACTTTGTCGTAGAATTGTTTTGGGTATTTGAGGCAAACAGCAAAAAAACGTCACGGGATAAGAAATATGGGCTCGAGATACTTTTTTCCAGTCCGAGGCCCAATATTTACACTGATCTTAACTGGTTCTGTTTGAAGTTGAGAGTTGAAGCACCAAAATCTTGTTTATAAACTAAAAAGAGTCGGGGGAAAAAGGAGGTCAATCACTTTGGGGGGGCAAAAACATAGTTTTTCCCCGAGCTTTTCCGTTTGGGGGCAAATGCTTTTTTGGCCCCTTCCCTTGGATCCGCCACTGTACACGTCAAACCAAAACGCTCCAGTGTTTTCTTTCATAGGAATGAAATACCATTTAGAAAGATCTTTTTACCTCTCAACTGTTATTACTTAAAAAATTTCTTCCTTTCAGCATATCTAATGTTATATAAAAATACTCAATTTAGTATTAGGAGGGATCATTCAACCAAGCAGGAAACAATCTAACTCAACACAAGCAGTGGAGGAGGGGTCTTAAAGTGCCCCCACTATTTTTCCAAGGTAGTCGGAGAAACGTTCACCGTCGGACATCGTTATTTAGCCAAGTTTGAGAAATTTTATGGTGAAGGAGTTTTGAAAATTTGTCAATAAGGTTTTGACTAATAGGCTTTTAAGATTAAACCTTTATTTTGAAACCATCGTAATCGCGCGGTCCCACCACTTCACCTGCACTGGAGACAGAGTGGTGACGTGATAACGTCATATAATCTGGCTACATGTCAAGGTCACCCCACATGAGGTCAAGGTCAAGTTCATAGACCACAGGTCAGCGTCATTGACCTCAGTATTCCGGCCAGATGGCATTATAGAGCATAATCTATGTTATGCTGTGAATTCAGAGTTAAAGGCTACTAAATTCAAGGTTAATGTCACAGAAGAAGAAGCAAGGTATTTTTAAGATCAAACCCTTATTTTCAACCCAACTGCTGCTTAAGTGACAAATGTATCGTATATTATTGGAAATATGTCATATTTTAGTTATAGGACAGTGACCTTGAATGACCTTGTCCTTCAACTTTCGGAGACAATTGTATGGGCCTTCGCTCTGTGACCTCAGTCGACTTTCAGTCTATTCCTGGATTTTTTCTGCATTACCATGACATTTCCAATAGATCCCCGGTATGGAATGGATTTAACTTCTATGACCTGGTTCGACCTTGAAGATATTGGCCTAACTTAGTTATAATGTAGATCTCCATATGACCCATGTTTCCGCAGCACCCTAAGGCCCCCATAATGTACAGTGGTGGATCCAAGGGGGGCAAAAAGGCATTTGCCCCCAAACGGAAAAAGCTCGGGGCAAAACTATGTTTTCCCTCCAAAGTGATCGACCTCCTTTTCCCGACTCATTTTTAGTTTATAAGCAAGATTTTGGTGCTTCGACTCTCAACTTCAAACAGAACCAGTTAAGTTCAGTGTAAATATTGGGCCTTAGACTGGAAAAAGTATCTCGAGCCCATATTTTTCATCCCGTGGCGTTTTTTTTTTTTTGCTTTTTGCCTCAAACAACCAAAATTCTACCGGCAAGTGATATTATCGCGCAGCTTATATGGCGAGACGTTTTTTTTGCTTTTTGACTTTTGATTTTGGTTTGCCCCTCCCAAACCGACCGGCTAGATCTGCCACTGATAATGTAGATCACCATCGTTCTCGCACACCCCTGAACGGGTGTTTTCCTAGTCCTTTTGATTTGTTTAGATCTTTGGGGGAACGTTAGGACTCCCTCCACTGCACATTGATGCCAGGCCCATCTCCACTGCGCATGTTAATGAGACGGTGGATAATACGTTCATCTAGCAGCCTAGTCTATATATGTTTTTATCGGTCCTTTAGACATGCTTAGTGTGTGCCTTTCGAAGCTTTGCCACATCTTTTCAGATAAAGGGCTACCCATTATTTACGCTTAAAAAAGCAGCAAAAATATTTTTTGAAAATATGATGATATACTGTGCTACTGAGCCCGCAGTGAGTAAATGTAGTGTTCTATGCACAACTGCAGGCGTGTAAGTTGGAATGTGCAACTGAGTAGAATACGAAGCCTGCTGCGCCATTTACCTCACAGGGCCGTGACTCACCACTATAGGTAGAAAATCAGGTCAACTGAGGGCGATGCTCCTTGTTGCACTATGCATCTCGAGGACAGATGTCAGCAAACTATGTTTTATGCAGCTGCTGGACTGAAATTACCCCAAATCCATGATAAACTGTTTGCCACAAATTATTTCTATACCTTAGTAAAAGCCCTGAAAATAGCCCATGCTATCGTGAACACTGACCTGATATGACCAGATTAAAACCAAACCCAAATGGGGGGGTGTTGAAACACCCCAGCCGGGCGAGGGTTAATAGTAAGGGAGGATATATGTTTGACTCTGCTCCATATTTGCCACTCGTATGTATGTACATCACTCATGGGCACTACCTGTTTGGTCCAGCCCCAACTCAGCGTTAAACATGTTATGTCGGACATTGAAGTTTGTGTAGGGCTAAGTAGAGCCAGGAATCGGTTCTCCTTGGCCTGATGCCAGATATTTTGAATTCCAGAGTATTAGTAAATTTCAAGCACACTTTGGCATATCAGGCCGAAAAGGCTTCAACATCCTCTGTAACCCAAACAGAGCCAGATAAAGTGCTGGTGTTTTATGTCTAGACAGTTTCGTATTCGAGGTTGACCACGGAACCAACTGTTAACAAGTGAGAAGTTACCATAACGATGGGCGCGACAGAACTTGGTTACTGAAGCGCCCTAAAACTTCAACACACCAAAAATGCAATAGTAATAACAACAACTTTGCCAGGGGAGGAGAGAATTTCTCAGGTTGTCTCTGGTCAAATACCAATGTCTTAAAATAGGGCGCTTCCACCCGCGCCGCTTCTTAAAGTGGTTACACGAGGTTGAAACTTTTTGGGGCTTGAATATTTGCTTTGGGGAGGGGGAGAGTGTAAGCAAAATGGTGAAGGTGCTACCCGCCGAGCTTTCAATTTTTCACAAAGATGAGGTAAGAATCTGTATTTGTAGTCTGGAGACAACCTTGCTGTATTGACACAGCGGAAAAAAACATATCAGCAGGATAAGCAAATGATGTTAGCCTTCAAACATCAAGAGTTACCAGTAAATTCGTAACATTCTTTAAAAAAAATATTGGTCCACGTAGAGAAGCTCTCTTTACAGGAGAATATCAATATGTTACATGCCGCGATATTGTATCGTAGCATGTTCTCGCTGCAACAGACAACACAACCACATACCAGGCGGGTATGGGCGCGCCCTAGACGTTCCTCGGCGGCAACTGAGCAAAATTCGGCACCGATCGATACCCAAGGCGCACGCTAAATTGACTCAAGACAGCTTTCACCACTGAAGATGCGGGCAGTCCACTTTGAAGTGGGGCGCCCTAAGGCTGCAAAGGAGCAACCAATTCTGATGGAGGGGCACGGAATCATGCGCTAGAGGGCGCCCAAAAGTGGATGTAAAGTGTATGAGAGCGATCCATGCTGCTATGAGCCGCCCTATGGGGCTAGAAAATGGCAGCTCATCGTAAGAAGAGGGCACCCAGCCGCAAAGCAAAGGGCGGCTAATCATGAAATAAAGGCGCCCAACAAATTAGAGAGCGGAACAAATCGATGAGGGCGGTCCACGTTACCGTGGGGTTCCCAATGGCATTCTGAGGGCAGCTGATGCAAAATCATGGACGCCTCGCGGTGGAATAAGCCAGTTGGCTTATTATTTGCGCTTTTGACCTGTATTTACGGTTTGTACCGAAGCTGTAGCCAGTTTCGAGCACCATCAGCGCCCGAAATCTGTAAGGTCAGCCTATGCGTCCCAACGGGGAGGTGCCACCGTCCCAATTTCCCCTCCGTCTCTGGATACATCTCTGGATCAGGATCAAGATCGTTCCATTGGAAATTGACTTAAGTCCGTTGCATTTCCAGAAAATGGTGATCAATTATATATTTTGACGTCATTGTGTTTTTCTTCTCACTGAAATTCAAATGACATGCAATGCGATTTATAATCGCCTTGACCCGACCTCATTTCAGGTCAGTCAGGTAATTCAGGTAAAGTAAGTTACTTAATCGGACAAAGTCATACGGTAGTCATTCTATCGGGCATGAAGAGAAGATTACAATGGTGCTTACTGATTTTCTATAGTGATTTTCGGATATTCTGCCCGTTGTTACGCCACAAAACGTATGCTTCCATTGAATTCAAATGAAGGCATACTTTGACCTATAGTGACTTCAAAACTGATGTGGCAAAAAATGCTACATATATAAGATTTTCGCTGAAGATCAAGACGAGCTATCTAATAGCTCTTTCTGCTTTTCATTACCTGGCATGGTTACTCATATCGTTGGGGGAGGGTGCCCGTTCCAGCCATCCGTTACAGCGAAGGTTACGTGAAGCTCCGTACAGCCGCGTGTCAACACTCGCAGTGGAGAGGCGTCCGACGTCAACGTGCAGTAGAGAGGTCCTAAAATGCCCCCTGAGTTCTAAAAAACCAAGAGGATCATACAAATGCCCGTTTGGGGTGTGTGGGGACGATGGTGATCTACATTATACCTAAGTATCATTGACCTAGGACAATATATTCAACGTCCAACGAGGTCAAAAATGTCAAATAAATCTGGACTGTGCTGGATACCTAGTGGGAAATGCCGAGATTAAGCAGAAGAATCCGCGAATACACCAAACCAGACTAATTTCACAGATGGAAAGTCCCACACAATTCAATTTGAAAGTTTTAGGTCAAGGTCATCCAATGTCATTGACCTATGGCGTAACAATACGCCATATTCCCAGTAATTTATAATACAACTGGCACTATAGCAGCTTTGGGCAGGAAATGAAAGTTTGACCTTGAAAAAACCTTTGACTTTGACCTTGACACTCAGAAGCCCTAACTATGAAATCATAGCATAAAACACATCATGCTCAATAATGTCATCTGACCAGAATACTGGGGTGTCAATGGCCTTAACCTGTGACTTGCAGCCTTGGCCTTCATGTGGGATTAACTTAACATAAATCGATTATATTACGTTATTACGTCACCACTTGGTCTACATACAGTGCAGGCGAACTGCTTCGACTGCGCGATGGCGACGGTCTCAAAATATAGGCCTAGCTTTGGGAAGCCTATAAGTAAAAACTATAGATATATTTTGAAAATTATTTATCCAATCCATACACTCATCAATTCTCTCAAATGTAGCCAAGTAGAACTTCCCGGTGGCGAAAGGTTCTCCGGCCTCCTTTGGAAAAATGGGTGGAGGGGCACCGTAGGACCCCCTTCCACTGAGCGTGTTAAGTACGTTGATTTTGCATTGCATACAAATCAAATCATTTTAGATTTTAAAAATACCCAAGCCCAGTAAGTTTTCGGAAGGGGGAATTATGACCGATTTCACAATTTCAGCTGGAAAAGTTCTGACCTAAGGTGTATAAGTGCAAAAGAGCAGCGATATGCACGTTGCCAGGGCTTCACACAAGTCCTAATACCACGGTCAGGGGTGCCGCAGTCATCTGCTTGGACATGCTGTTCCAGTATTGAGCATGTTCGATTCCTGGACCTCACAGCGCGCAGGGACAGAGACGGAGGGCAGGGGCACAAACCACACGGCGCCGGGGTCAATGACCCGCGCCGCGACAGCAGGACCGGGTCCGGAAGACAGATGGAGCAAACAGCAAGAGAATGCGAGAAGGTGCACAGCAATGGCAACCAGGAGAAATGTATTACAATTTGATTGCGTTTACACGTACTTGATAATTTTGGCCTTGAAAATGAAAACGAAATGCAAGTGCTGTATGTTCGACTGTAGGTTTGCATCTGTCTCACTAGGAATTTCTCTTGAATGATTCCTGTAGATAGATACATTATTTATTACTCAACATAGCAGGTTGACTGTGCGATAATCAAGCAATCCGAAAGATGAAATATTTTTCGGAGCTTTCAGCAGGCCTATACGCCGAGTAAAAGCTCGTTCATTCCTTAAATCTTATTTTCCATCCAATGCCAATGATCCTTAAGTCACGCCCGTTCGTGATGGCCGAAGTCAATCTTTATGAAAGAAAATAAGGTATTATAATTATATTCATAGTTAAGCCCCTTTTTTACAATTAAAGTGGAAGAGCAGAATTCCAGTTTTCTATCTGAGCCAAAACTACAAACAAAAACCTAACTGGTGTTGCGTTAACTCAAACATGCTACAAAATGGCAACAGACCAAAGAGCTGTAAGAGTGAGGCAAATGCATTTACTTAGTGATTATTAAGTAAATAATATCAAAGATGAAGCGATGCCCAAACAACAAATTGGTTATGCCCAAGATATCTTAAAACGGGCTGTATGTTCTGGCGAGGGGAAATCAACCAATTTCGGATATAAATCCGGCATGTTTCAGACACCTCTGGTGACGTTTTTACTGTCTTCTCGAGGGCCTTTAGGGCCTATTAACACTTCACAAAATCCACCGAAAAGCACGAGAGGAGATTGACGAGGAAAAATGTTTGGCAGATTCTCCCAAGTATAAATAAGCTCTTACTGTGTTTGTCAGGCACGGATTGCTAGTGAGTGAGGCGAGGGCAAGGGTGGTGAAAAATCCATTTATTTTTCCCTCCTTAAAACGGTTGCATGCCTTAAGGAAAACTATTTAGTTTGATTATGCCTTTCGCTCTACCCTCCTGCTTTTCTTCTAACCAGTGCATTGCACTTTTTTGGTGCAACGTTGGGATCTGCTGAGACAGGCATCTTAAGATAATCACAACTTAGTAGGAAAGTTCACAGCATGGTGGTATATTTAGAAATCACTCCACGTTAGAAAATTGTCGACAGCCTAGCTGGTGACCATCTCGGTCAATAGACACGTTCGGCCAGGCTGCTGCTGTTGCTGATTGGGACCCGGTAAAACAGGCTAAATCTATTCTAACCTCCCCTAAATTCCCAGGTTTTCTTGATATTCAATACTTTACCGGAAGGTGATAACAACAGCCTTATCTCGTTTTCTCTTTGCTATGTACCACTAGCCTCTGCTCTAGCCCATTCAGCCGTGCCGTGATTTTGGTTACAGCGCCCAGACACGGCACACCTGTGTACCGCACGTGGCCCGAACCCCTCACCTGTCTGCACCGCTGCCACCGTCGCCACCGTCGGACACCCATCCCTAACTAGCAGGCTCGTCGAAAACGACGGCAGCCAGCGACGACGATCGATGTTAGAACCATGGGGACAGGTGTGGGTGAGCGGCGACCCTGGCCCCGATTACGTTCTCAGTTAGGGGACGCTGACAAAGTCGAGTTCTCGCATCGGGCTCGTTGGCAGATGATCTGATCTTGGGTTTTGCGCTTAGGTCGAGGTTAGGCGGAAATCAATGCGATCACAGGATACAGTGCTCAGGTCATGGCCGTAACAAAGATCGAATGCATGTCTTAGCGATATATTTTTTGCGGTGGCTGTTATTGCACCCACGAATGCCTGATGTTGTTTTTGCTGTTGTAAATAGCTTAGCTGGGGATCTTAGCTATTAAGGTCACGAAAGACCAAACTTGTTATTCCATACATGCAATATCCGAGCATGAGCACAGGATAAGGATGACAATTCATGCACATGTATGTACAGGTCAATTATTCATTCCAAACTTTCTTTATATTTTTTTTGTATAGTCACTAGCCAAATGGAGAATGGAACTAGCTAACTTATTTTATAGAGTTACGGTAAACATGTACATCTGGCTTCGTAGATAAAACGGAAGCCATCAACATTATAAAGTCCAGACTAGATACATAGACAGTCGGGGAGCCCTCGGCTTATAAACAGAACAAAAGTGAAATTAAAGTTATGCTATGCTACGAAAAAAACATAAAATCACAGCTTCCGCAGCCACCACGCGAGATGTGGTGGGGTGTCGGTAAACATGTCCGCCCCTCACGCTGATGATCTGGGCTAACGTCTCGTATCTAATCGTATATTCTTCAACATCAACGAGCAATTACTTTCCATGTTTGTGTCATATGGGTCAGAAAATAGACAAAAATACTAGCAAATGCACATAAGAACCCGCGTCTGGCACGGGGGCTTTTAGCAACCCCCTCCCCCGTCTTTGCATTTTTTAGCATATATTCTTGGTCTGCATAGGAAAAGAAACTGAAATTTATTTCCCTGTTCAAACATGATTGCTTTTTGTGACAGGTAATATGGCCGGCCTTTAAAAGGCCATCTGACACAAATATTTCATCCCGTTACGCTAAAGTGATGGCATAAGGTTGAGGCTCTTGAAAAATAGCACTCCTTTACCTGTGTATTAACCCACGCCCCACCGGCGGTCCGGCGCCACCTTCGCCCCACCGGGGGCCATCAATGGCTCCCCCTTCTAACTCCGAAAATGTGAGCGTTAGCGCAAATCTGCAAAGTGCATTAGAAAGCTCGCGTGACTTTAGTAAGAAATTACTTCACATTTTTTAGTGCTCAGGTCAATGTTTTGACCTCCAGAGGTCAAATTAGGCCAAGATCGGCTATCTTCACTCAAATATGCAATGCTTAAGCAAACTGGGCATAACTCTTATGCCATTAGAGCTATTGAGATGTGGTAAAGTACATTCGATAGGAAAATGCCAGACCTTTTTCCATTATGCGAAACTTAATGACCTCCCGCCAGTAATTTGACCTCCAGAGGTCACCTCGTGACCTAATATGACCTGAGGTCACGTAAGGTCAGAAAGTGACCTTGCCGTATATCAAATGAAAGCCAGTGACGAGACATACACGATGGTGTTTGATTCAGCGCTCTAGCTTATATAGATCCAAAAGTTATTGTCAAAATACTGTTTTTGACCCCTGGTGACCTTGGATGACCTCGGAGAAGTCAAAGGGCAAATATGGCCCCTGGAATCCGTGAAAGGGTGTCCAGGAACGCTTTTCTGGGCATGCCGAGCATTTGCAATAGTTTTTGTGACTGTTAGATCATAAGACAGCTTTTCCCCATGCTTTTTCAATGGGAGAGGTCACCTCGTGACCTGACCTCAGGTTACGAAATAGAAAAATCCCAGATATACGCCTTGTAGCCCCTGAAAGGGTCATGAATTGTAGGAAGTTTCAAAACGATCGACTTCGAAATGTAGCTCTTACAGAGCTCTAAAGTTGAAGTGAGGTGACCTTGGTTGACCTCACCTGGTGACCCTGACCTTGGGTCTCCCGAAGTAAAAAATTTCAGGGATGGTGGGAAAATGATGCAGTGAGAGGTAGAGCCCTCAACCGCCGTGCTGCGCCTCGTCTTCCGCTATCCCGGAAAAACCTTAGGGGGGCATCGATGGCCCCCGGTGGGGCGAGGGTTAATGTTTTAGGCAGGAGAAAGTAACATTTTCATAGAGCTTTTTAAAGAAAAGTATTGTCTAACCAGTTGGCTCTACATCCAAGTTGATTTCTTGGTAACGTCATCAGCCATACTTGGAGTAAAATGCGTCCATAATATCTTCGTTCTTAAAAATGCATTATCCCCCTATAGAGCATACACTTTGCAAATAGATTGCCCAGATAGCGTAAAGTTAACCACACGACCAGAATCAGCAACCCAAAATTGATCTGCGAATGTATTTTAGGAAACCATATTGGTTATGCCATAGAGCTACGCCATATTGGTTAGCCATATAAACGCCTATAGAGTTATGCCATCATTATATTTTACACATTGAATCCTTAATTTACCAGGTTTTATGACGTCCTTACAAATGACGTATCGTATATGTACAATAGTCATTATTTTAGGTAATTTGGTTATACTATGGGCTCACCCTGTATTTGAAAATATAGTTTTGACGAAGTTTACGCAGCTTGACTCACATTGGT
Source organism: Lepas anatifera (assembly GCA_034440635.1). Lineage (NCBI taxonomy): Eukaryota > Metazoa > Arthropoda > Thecostraca > Lepadidae > Lepas > Lepas anatifera. The sequence continues at coordinate 28,295 of JAOTON010001185.1, forward strand.
AAACACCATTATGAAATTTCCATGAAATCTGTATTAGTTCATTTCATGACGTCATTTATGTATTTATTTTATTTAAAAACACACGAAAGCAACTATATGTCAATTAGTTCTCATTCCAGATCATTTAAAGTGGAATCCAGCCTCGAATATTTGAGCAGGGAAATTTTGGTAACCAGGAGTACCAGGTGTAGAAACCAGGCTACCAAATCCGTCGCCGCCTAATCAGCAGCTTCCTCATCCTCTCGCAAAATATGGACCTAAGATAACGTACTTTACAAGACCCCAGTCCTTGCAGAATGACCACTTCTCTCTAACAGTCAGAGCGTTCAATAGCCCCACCTAAAAATTGTTTATAGAAGATGTTTATAGTTTTTACCAATGCTTTCACGATGGGAAACCTGCTTACTTTTTCTCTCTGGAGCTTCACTACTCGGAGTTAAAACGGGGATGGAGACCGCAATTGCATTCGTACAATTTTCTGTAACAATATCTGATATCTGAGCAGGTTGCGAGTCTTTTCGGCAATGGCATCAGCTTTTTAAACCGGCACCCCCTGGGCTCTTTCCGCACCCACCACCGCCTGGGGGTCCCATCGGACCCCCACCCCCTGCGATCTCGGGAACCGGAAGTGATACAGAAAAAATGAAACTTCACTATGTCAATTTCTACTCTCAAGCCGAGTTCGAAGCTTATCCGTTGACCCGTGACCTCACGAGGGCCAAAATGGGTCAAATTGCAACCCACTTAGGAAATTCCCTATAACTCTAGAACCATTAGACCTAGAACAAAGCCACAGGCATCAATGTATTTGTCTTGACCCAATGGTTTGAATGATATGCAGCATGAACTTGAAATGTCATACCATGACCTTGATCTCAGTTAAAGGTCAAATAATGACCTTTCAGAGTCATGTTGCACATCATTTGAGTTCCTGTGTTATGCTTGTCACTATGATACCACATTTATAGATGCATCTTATCTTGTTTAAAAGGTATAGAAACAAAAAATTTCGAAAACCTTGAAAATTTTACCTCTGGGGTGAGATTTTTATTGACATTACCTAATAATGGATGATAGCATGTCAATTTTTATTTCAAGAGCTTTCGAATGGTGTTTACAAACTTGGTATAGTTCTTCTAGAAGCTGAGTTACACCCTGGCTTTTTCAGTAAGTAAGTGGAGCAATGTTGACTGCAACATGATAGCAGCAGGATAGCTGATGCTGAAGTAATGTCGAAAGCTTCTATTAATTTTTCTGTATTCTTGCAATAATAATTCCTGTAATTCAGAAACAAAATAAAAAAGAAACATGGCAGGCAATGGTCAGTTTTAACACCAGTTCAAAACTGGTTTGTTCAGCCTCATTTTAGAAGACCATAATCACCTCACATGGGTTTAAAATGACGTCATAGATCGCTGACTTGACCAGACCTAATACAAATTTTTCATTATAAGTTGTGCAATTGATCACCCCACAGATGTGCAAAGGGATGCACCTCTCATTCAAATAGGCTCGGAATAATTTGGAAAGACTGAGAGGGTCCGATTAGACCCCTCAAGCGGTGAAGGGCTAAGGCATGGCTCGAAAATAGTCAAACTCTTGAAATCTTCCAAACATCATCGATAGGGTTTTCAGGGAACCCGTTCTTAGCAGAAGGTGCTCAAACTAAGTAACGCTGTCTTCGTGGCAATATCTTCCCCATTCAAAATATATCCAAGTCTTGGAAAATATGGTGAAGGTAGGTTGCCATGAATCTGTCAGTCTTAAATCAGTGAGGGCGGCATTCAAACTGTCTTACTCTGACATTCATGGTTCATACTCACATACCCACGTGACCCTCACAGAATGGCACTGTTTCTAAACTAGGGTCATGCCCCACCTTTTGGTACCCACTGCTATTGACATATGCCGTATGGCAACGGTGATAGAAAGGCACTGTCCAGTGTCACCATCAAGTCTTAAGGAGGCGAGAGACTCCATCATGTCAGCCCAAGTAGCATCTCCATCCAGTGGCCCATGAAAAGGCTAGATTTGGTGAAGCATCATGTTCTGGTCTATGATTAAGCCTAGACTTCACTTTCCTAGCTTCAGAAGTAGTTTTGCGGTTGAAAACGATTGCCAGCTCAGCTGCCTCTCTTTACATTGCGCTGGTGCTGAAGCTTTGAACTGGGTTTTAGTGCGTTGTTTGGGCCTTTTATTTATAAAAACCAGTGAATGACTTCATCAAGGGTGTCACCTAAGAATTCAATTACGTATGTGTCCCGGTCTTTTTTCGCCCACAGCAACGGACCATCGGTATATAGAACGGAAAAATAAAGCTTGTAAAGGCAAGCGGCTGGCGAAGATGGCAATGACTCTAATACTGCTCATTAATCAATTCCCCAATGCCCTAATAAACTAATAAATGTTGACAGGGTTTAGAACAGGTTGTAAGACATTGGTTTGGGCGCCGAATTCGGAGCAAACCAAAACGTTTTGTATGTTTAAAATAGCTCCACATCGTTCCAGCGGACGTTATGCAGGCTTGGAGCGCTGGTAATATTCTCGTGGTTGATCATGTCAATATATTTTGATAAGCTAGCATTATATTGAGTGAAATTAATCAAAATCCAAATAAGAATACAACTGAACCTGACTCGGATTAGAGAGTGGTTTCCGTGGAAGGGTTTTTGCAACATGTATGTTGCACCTTTAAGAAGAGGTTACGAGAGCTGGAATAAGAATACAGTAACTTTTGAACAACGAACAACTCTTTCTGTTGTCTTGGAGATCAGAGAGACATCACAGATATTGAGTGAAAATTGGCTGGATCATTCGATGCACAAGAGGCATTGAGTAACCCAGCTAGGCTTCCGGTTTAAAATGGGCAGTGAGGCATACCCAATCAGGTAACAAGTATTATTAACCCGTGCCCCGGTGGGCTTCCGAGCCATCTTCGCCATGGTGTGGGGGTATTTGAACACCCCCTCAAATTCGGTCCCTATGCGGGATAGCGAAAAAACGCCGACGGTGGTGGATAGTTCATACAAATTCATGAAGAAACTTTCTTAGTCACTTTTTGGCTCAGGTCAATATTGAGGTCATGACAAGTCAAAGAAGGTGGGATTTTGAGTTGAGTTTTTGGGCTCTAGCATCTGACAGAGTCGAGTTAGAATCATTTTTAGGCACCATTCGCCTCCTCTCGTCATGGCAAATCAAATGATGTATGATATGACCATACTAGATCAAAACACAAAAATGGCACCTGACCTCAGGTCAGGTCAAGGTCACTTTAAATCTAGCATAGTCAATACGCATATCAATCGAATCGTGATAGCAATCTGAACGCAATGATATCCAAATAAAACCTGCATCATTATTGCATGCAAAGTTATTGACCAAGTCCGAAAACTGCTTAAATAGCTCCAGATGACTTCTCAGAGGCCACAGGTCAAAAATTGCAGCATGAACCTGAAAAGGGACCCAAAATACTTTGATTTGGAGAATATGAAGGTATTATCACCTTTATTTCCACAAGTACAGCCCAATTTCTGTTTTTTCCCATGCATTTCCAATGGAGAGGTCATGGTCCGTACTTGACCTTAGGTCGCCGATATGAAAAATATCGGAACATATTTTATAGAACTCAGTGGGGCCATTATGTGTTATAAGCTTCTATCCAATAGATTCAACCATTTCTTACTTATGCCACCTATAAACAATTTGAGTTGAGGTCATTTGACCTGCACTGTTGACCTGACCTGAGATGACCCACCCTGAGAATGTTGGGGGAAAGTTGCGGAATCGATCAAGAATAAGGAGTGCCAAGTACGGTGGCGCTTCGCGCCGCCATTTTTTTCCGTGCCGCCGAAAAACCCAGGGGAGGTGTTCAAACGGGGGGATGGTTAAACAGTATCTAGATCAGGCCAACAGTGTTACAAGTATTTGCTCCCTCAGGGCGGTCGACTTCTCGTCTCTTAGGTTCGTGGAATCGCTACCCGTGAACTCTGAACTTTGATGTTGGGGGAGGGGGGGTGGGGGTGCCCTGAACGTCCCTAAGGTGGGAAAGTGTGGAGTACAGGCATTTTAATCAGATCAGATCGACTTATTCAGAGGCTCCACCGGGACTTGAACCCGGGATCGGTGGCTTAGGAGATTTTGATGTCATCCACTAAGCGCCCCATCCCCCTTCCAAACAACTTAAGATGTATTTTAGAAGGTAACGCTGGCATACATGCCCTGCTTCCTGAATTTTTCTGATTATTTTCGACACGCAATTAAGCCTAGACTCTTCATTTTCCGAGTTTGCCTCCCATTCACTTCGACTTCCGCTCTGACTACTGTTTTCCGCAGACTTTCGTTCGCCTATTTGGCTACCCTTTTCCAGCCAGTGGGGCCCCTTTAAAAAAATTGTTCCACTATTTTCCCCTGCGAATTTCAAAACACCCATCCCAATAAAAGCCAAAAAGCCGCAACGAAAGGGGACCTATCGGAATGGGCAAAAGATGCCCCCAGGCGATATATACCTCCCCGGGGTTTCGCCTCCTCCGCTTGCCGAAGTGACAGATCTGGCACCAAACCAGGTGCAGATGGTCAATATATACCTGAAGCATGTTTTCCGGACAAGTGCTTTGACGGGAACACAATAGCTACGGAAATGTAAAATTCGTCCAAATAAATATGGCTGATTATGACGAAGACAAATATTAGTATGCTACCTGATTGCTTGAAAAGAACAAGCATCTACCATTAAGTGGGACATTTGATCAGTGATGGTTGCATACTGCATACATTGCGACAGAAAAGAACGGTCTCTGTTCTAACCCTCCCTGATATGTAACGACGTCTCTCTGTCTGCCAATTGCACTGGCTGTATGAATGAGGAACCATTATGGCGACGATACACACACAGCGCCACCGTGACGTTGGCAGGCGGCACATTGGCATATCCAGCGGGACTGAGACATTTAGTGGCGCACGCGATCCAGCATCGGCGCAGCGTCGTAACCAGGTCATAACCCCGCGGGCCAGACTCGTGGCATGACCACTCAACTGTTTACAAATATTATCAAGTGCTCCCAGAGCTATGGACTACCTCGGTGGTCGCCATGGTTGCTGAGCAACGTCTTGTGCCGTCTGTAAGCTGGCACGAGACTAAATGGGCCACGGTCACGGGGTCTTTTATTTGCAAGCTGGAATTTTAAGTGGTCGTTTAGTTGCAGTGCCATTGACCTATTGATTGACGGTAAGGACTGTTATAGGAGTTTTAGCCGATGAAATGAAAGCGGATACATGGCTTGATCGGACTAATTCCATTCTCTACGATTATGTTCGACCTGAGGTTTTGCTGACTGGTGCATTTGTAGTTTGGTTTTGGTAACTGTTGACTTCGTAATGACGCCGACGCTTTGTTTAATCCAGACCTGCCTGGAATATTAAACCCCATACAATCGTCGCGCGGTATGATGCGTCTGTTAGAAGTGGAATAAGATTCCGTGGTGGCGTTTTTAGATGTGCTATTGGCGTGGGTGAAAGTCTGATCTTCGTCACTCCGAAATGGTTTAAAAAGGGTTTAGATATAAAGACTGTTCCAATACTATCCATGATAAAAGGATTGAGGTGAGAGTGCCAAATCTATTGAAACATTTGTTAAAGAAATCATTTACGCAGTGTCTTATTCCATTTAAATTCAAATTTGAATTGTTCAATTTGGATATTCTATGGTCTTTATAGCAATATCATCACCGGCATCTTTACAGCTACCATTTTTAGTGGAGGGCTTCAGAACAGCCCCATAGAAAATACGAGAGTTGTCCACTCCTGTTTCTTCAACGCCGACCTACAACACACAGCAGTAATACGACAGCAGAGCGATGGAATTTGAAATCACGCGTCCAAAGGGACTGGCACGGGCAACCATTGTATTTCATATTCCTAAACCGTTCTTACACCCTATGGCACGGACGAAGATTAGACTCGTCTAGCAAGGTCATTACTAACTCATGTTCTACTTCTAACAAACACATGACCGAATGAATAACAGATTAACAGACGGAAATTAATAATGAACAATAACTGAATAATGAATGAATAACAGACTGCATGAAACAGTTCTCCAACTACGGCGACTTGGCGAGCGTGAGAGGGCAAGAGGCGGCGAGCAGATTTCATATACGCTCTGGATCCACTTCTGCAGATTTTCTATCAATTCCAATTAAATTCTAATAGTCTTGCCCAGAAGATACGGGTCACAGTGGTACAGCATCTGATTTCCAAGCCGCAGGTCCTGTGTTTAAGACCCGACGGGTCCTCTAAATAATTACGATCTCCCTCCCGCTCCCTTGAAAAGCAAACAGGATACAGATGGAAACGCGCGTAATCATAGCAGTTAGTGTGTTACTGAACCCAAACAATTGTTTGTACCCCTGCTTCCTTTAGAATCAGTATGTTAATTTTTTTAGAGTGATTCCTTTTTAGAGCCGAATCCGCAGTTACTTCCAAAACCAAAGCCCTCTTTTATGGGAGCATGGAACCAGTCACGGCAGAAATAATAGCAGAATCTTCTGAGAGCAAATTTAAAGATGTCAATCATAGGCGGGAGCAATGTCGGTCCAGGTGACAGGTATGCAATGCCACTGACAGCCAAGAGCATGTATGCTCCATAACGAAGGTATACCTCTGCGTTACATTCCAACTGAACGGTTGTTAGCGCCATCTATTCAGAATACCTGTGCGGACACCTAGTTCTGAGGCTAGCACCAGAGCTCCGACGCGTTTCCAAAATGTTCGTAATACCAACTCCGGGCAACGATACCAAATGCCTGTTCTGATCCTCTGCCAGGTCGTAGAAAAGTGTGAGCAGATACCCTAAACCTACTATGGAATTAGTATTATAAACATAAATATCAGGGAGAACTTGGTAATATTTTGTTGCTAGTAGCCCTCAGGAAACAATGATTTAAATAATTGTGTTTTTACTATTCCATACCAAGAGCGCTCTATCTATTGATCTTTCGTTAGAAACATAGTGAATCGCAAGACAAAAGAACACAAATTTGTCTTTGCTTCAAATGAAGACGAATTTGTTTAACAATTTGAAGGTGATTTACGAAGAATAAATTAGCACATACCTAAAGGAAGAATTGGGACTTAACCAATTTTTGGGACAAGCTTAACCCGCACCCCACCGGGGGTCAGGCGCCACCTTCGCCCCACGGGGGGCAATTGATGGCCCCCTCTAACTCCGAAAATATGAGGGTTAGCGCAAATCTGCAAAATGCATTAGGAAGCTCGTGTGAATTCAGTGAGAAATTACTTTGCATGTTTAAGCGCTCAGCTCAATGGTTTTACCTCCAGTGGTCAAATTGGGATACGTAAGGCTATTTTCATTCAAATATGCAATTCTTAAGAAAATTCTGTATAACTCTTATGCCATTAGAGTTATTGAGAGCTGGTAAACAACATTTGATAGAAAAATTCCAGAGCTTTTCCCGTAATGTGGAACGTAATGACCTCCCGCCAGTGGTTTGACCTCCAAAGGTCACCTCGTGACCATATATGACCTGAGTTCACAAAAGGTCAGAAAGTGATCTTGCCGTATATCAGATGAACGCCAGTGACGAGACATACACGATGACGTGTACATATTTCAGCGTTCTAGCTTTATTAGGGCAAAATTTATTGTCAAAATACTGTTTTTGACCCCTGGTGACCTTGGATGACCTCGGAGAGGTCAAAGGGCAAATATGGCCCTGAGGTCCGTGAAAGGGTGTCCAAGAACGCTTTTGTGATCAAGCTGAGCGTTTTCATCGTTTTTGTGACTTTTAGATCATAAGACAGCTTTTCCCCATGATTTTTAAATAGGAGAGGTCACCTCGTAACCTGACCTCAGGCCACGAAATCGAAAAATCCCGGATATACATCGTGTAGACCCTGGAGGGATCATGAAGTGTAGGAAGTTTCAAATCGATCAACTAAGAAATGTAGCTCTTATAGAGCTCAAAAGTTGAAGTGATTTTACCTTGGTTGACCTCGCCTGGTGACCTGACCTTGGGTGACCCGGGGTAAAAATTTCAGGGATGGTGGGAAAATGATGGGGTAAGAGATGAGAGATGAGAGAAGAGAGCATCGCGGAATTCTCAATCGCAATGCTGCATCTCGTCGTTTTTCTGCTATCCCGAAAAAAACCTTAGGGGCCATCGATGGCCCCCGGTGGGGCGAGGGTTAAAATATATAGGAGAGAACTGGCACGCGCTGTGCACCCGCTCGGTAATATGAAGCTTATTGTTTTTCTTATTTACTGTGCAGTCGATTGCCCAACACAAAGATATATTTAGGCCTCCACGTCAGCTTTCCAAAGCGATATATATTCTTGTACTATTATCAGGAATTCATTGTGTTTTTTAATTAAATTGCCAGGGTCAAGTCCGGAGAGGAGTGTCTGGTCTGCGCTGTTTTTTTTGTTTTTTTTTGTTTTTTTTTTTTTTGCTAGAAAAGATTGTGACAGAATTGCGATTGCCTGAAGATCTGCAGGCCTTTTCCTGTAATAATTTCACTTCTGTCCCTGTTGTGGCTGCTGATGACTGGAGAGTGTGCTGTGGCTGGAACGGTGCTTCCAGTCAGCGTGATACCAACCCATTCTCATGAGAATAATAGAACAGTTGATGTATTATGGTCTACCCTATCTACACCTGTATAATTTAAGATACGTTCTTAATCACCAGGATTTCCAGATGATGAGTGTTTTCTTTGTGGATTTCATATTTATCTACATGACAATTTTACGACACCAGTCATGTTTTTTTAAAACACAATAATACATTTTTTACAAATACTCGCAAGTTGTAGGGTCATTTTTATGTGTGTCCTATCTGGTGGCTATTTTTATATGCAGCCATGTGTGTAATTATGTGACTGCCATATGTGATTATGCAGGATGAATTGTACAAGTATTTTGTTTCCATTGCCTTCTGTACTTCTTCTTAGAAATAGTCATTTAGGGCATTCCACTAACGTTTTCGCGTAGTTGATATTGTCTGTAACGTCTTAACTAAATATCACATAAACTTCAATGAATTAGGGCACTTGTCAAGGAAAGTCCTACAAAATAATCGCACGATTAAGATATTGTATCTTGATTTCAAACTCTATCACGTGGGCCATTCGCTGACGAAGATAGCCATGAGGCCTTCGAAAGCTACACATGCATTAAGTATTCAACTGGTGTCATAAAGATATAGAAATAAACATCCCCCAGTTTATCATTGATATCTGTTTAGAAATTAACGACGCACCAACTTCCAGGATTACACAGTTTTTCCGACTCTCACTCTGTTGGTAAGGATTTGGGAAATCCGGTCAATTTATTCAGAGGCTCTGCCGGGACTTGAACCCGAGACCTGTGGTTCGGGAGGCGGGTGATCTACTACTGAGCCACGCATCCCTGTCCCCAAGGGTGTAGATTTGCGAACATCATTGGGGGTGCCCAAAGTTGAGGAAGCAGAATTTTAATGACCACCATTTGCAAGGAGATAGCAAAATATCATATTTTTTAGCCATCACACAGTCCTTTTCAATCCTGAAAATGATGAGCAATAAAGCTTAATCTGTATATTAATGCTAACTCGATATTTCATCCCGGGTGCTCGGACGGCCCCAAAGAGATATAAGTTTACAGCTCTGCATGGTACCGCTCATTAAAATCCACGCAACAACCCACTACTGTTTTTTAGAGACCGTTCATCATCTACCGCTTCTACTGGCAAATATATAAATATATCATATATGAATATATAAATATATTATACCGTGCCGTGGTATAGATATTTCGCAAATATATCTCAAGCACTTTGAGCATCGCTCGAAAGAATTTAATCAACGTTGCCAGATGTTTAAGTTGATAAGGTGTTCACTGGCCTGTCCCCTCGAATCCAGATGTAAAAACATGAAAATTATCCTGAAAATGACTGAATAATCCTGAAAAACACTGAAGCTTATCTTCATGTTTTTACATCCGGATTCGAGGGGACAGGCCAGTGAACACCTTATCAACTTATCATGCTCCTCGCTGCAGCACTCCAAAACCAATCAACGCTGCTAGATGTTTCATTATTGTCCTCTCCCATCCTCGTATCAAAATTCTATAGCTGTATTTTTCGGTCAGTTCGAAAATGTTGACCTGAAAAATCCATATCTACCAGGAAAAAATGTATTTCGCTAGGATTCGCCCTTTCAATGCTTCACACAACTTTTGAGGTCACCCACTGCCACAATTCCACCAAATAAGACATATAATGCGAATGCTGAGAGCTGAACATCTTGATCTAACAGCGGTACATAACTTTTCACAACTAATGCTAATAATGAGCAATTATAGGAGCGGTGACGTCATCCGGGAGATTAACAGCGGAGTATTATAGCATACAAACCGACTTTTATAAGCCTAAAGATAGAAGGTCGGAGAATCACGGTTAGACAGCCGTGCACAGTGGCTTCTGGCTGCCTGGAGGCCAAGTGGTGGCGACATCGAAAGGATGTGGTAACTGGTGAGGGAATGGCGTATGCTAAAGGAATACAGTGATGTTCATGCCATTAATATATATATATATATATATATACTTATCAGTTTATTCCTTCGGGCATCTTGTGCTTTGCCTTGAACCCTCCTTGTTTACACGTTCAGAACTACTAATATCTTCGCCTCAAACTGTCATTTTAGCATTTTCATTTTTTGGGTTGCATACGCATGAAATTTCAGATAGTCGTGTATGTCACATACCCCGTGTGTGTGTGTGTGTGTGTGTGTGTGTGTGTGTGTGTGTGTGTGTGTGTGTGTGTGTGTGTGTGTGTGTGTGTGTGTGTGTGTGTGTGTGTGTGTGTGTGTGTGTGTGTGTGTGTGTGTGTGTGTGTGTGTTGTATTACTAATAAGTGTGCCAATTTTAAAAGTCTTGAAAAACTACATCCTCTACGCTGATACCGAAAAATTATATGGACTCGAAAGTGGCGCCTGCAGTTTTGTCCGCCAAGCATATTCATATACCGAACTCATTTAATGAACTCGCACTCATGTTTTCCAGTGTTATTGGCACTGCACATTGCACAAACACTTAACCCTTATAACCACTTATGTGCACAGAATGCCTCCTACACCGATCCCCATCCCTCAGCCTGACACCAGGCACAAGGACCACCATTTTCAACACCACACATGTAGGTATTACAATCCGCCCGCGACCCCTCCCCACCGAGGCTTGAACTTGGCGTCAGCGGCGCCCAGCGTGACCTCTCTAACCTCTGTGCCCGCGGGCAATCGCGGCTGCCGGCGGATGGCGGCCGCTGATTGGTGGAGGTGCGTTCACTTGTATCGCGAGAAATTCAGCGGAAAATTATCCATGAAAATTATAGAGCTTCAAACCCTGAACCAGGAGATGTATAACCATTATGTTTCTCAAACATTTCTAGCCATACCTTGCCCTCGATTGGCTTGATTATTTGTCACACCATCCGAGGTTGCTCTTCGGTACAGGCGAGACGGCGGCAGTCAGCACAGGCTAGCCGGCGGCCGAGTTCGCTGAAGTCTGGAGTGTTTCGATGGGTTTCTGCTGAGTGGAGGTCCCAAGGTAACCAAGAGAAGAAGAGACACGTTCATTAATCTAAAACTTACCGTCGGACGAGTTATAGAGAGAGAGGACTAATAGGGAGCGATGCCGAAGTACAACCAGATAATATACCAGAAGAGGGAAACCCGTGCTGCTTTGCTCCGTGTTGGATGGTGAAAAGGCACAAAATCTAATTAGGGACTCAAACATCATCGATGCATATTGTCCATTATGTCTGAAGCTTTCCATTGTTTGATAAAATATTAAATTAACGGTCAGATGCAGAATGCCACTGAAGCGCTGTGGAAGAGGTATTTGTTGATATTTCCTCTATTTACGCACTTAATAAAGATTTCACCTTTTTGCTTAAGGTTTCAAATTTTTGTGGGGTGCCCAAACCACCATTGGTGGTGCCCAGCATATCACTGGGGGTGCCGAGGCACCCCCAAAGAGGTAGAAATCCACACCGCTGCCTGTCCCAGTGCATTAATTCAAAATGTAAATTTATTAATATTTGTAGTTTACGGCTGTCAATCCAATTTATATATTAAGTAAAGGGGTTGTGTTTGCATTTCTTTATAATGATTTCATCTCAGCATGCCCCTAACACTCAACCCGGTGGGAAGTATTTGAACACCCCTTTCAGGTTTTTTTGGCGGCACGAAAAAACGGCGGTGCAAAGCGCCGCCATACTTCACACACCTTATCCTTGCTCTATTTCGCAACTTTCCCCAAAATTTTAAGGTTGGGTCATTTCAGGTCAGGTTACCAGTGCAGGTCAAGTGACCTTACCTCCAAAAAAGTTTAAGGTGACACAAGTAAGAAATGGCTGAATCTATTGGATTGAAACTTATACCACATAATGTGCCCACCGAGTGATAAAAAATATGTTCCGGGATTTTTCATATCGATGGCGTAGGCTCAGGTACTGATCATGACCTCTCCATTGGAAATGCATGGGGAAAACAGGAATTGGGCTATATTTGTGTAGATATAGCCGTGAATACATTCATATTCTTGCGTCCTGATTGTAGTAGTTGTAGTAGTATGTAATTGATTGTAGTATCCGGAGCCCCTTTCCAGGTTCATGTTGCAATTTTTGACCTGTGACCTTTGAGAGGTCATCTGGGGCTACTAAGCAAGTTTCAGGCCTGGGTCAATAACCTTGCAGGAAATGGCCATAAAATTTTTATTTTGCTACCCTTACGTTTGGATTGATATTGCGAGCTATTGGTATGCATATTGACTATGCTAGATTAGAAAGGGACCTTGATATGACCTCAGGTCAGATCATTTTTAATTTTTGACCTAGTATAGTCATCTTACACATCATTCGATTATCCGTAACGAGAGAGAGAGTGAATGGTCCCTAAATATTGTTCTAATTCAACTCTGTCAGACGCTAGAGCCCAGAAACTCTTCTATAACATGTCACCTTCTTTGACCTGTCATGACCTCAATATTGCCCTGAGCCAAAAAGTGACCGATGTTGTTTTTTCATCAATTTATATGGGCTATCCACCAGCTTTCACGTTTTTTCGCTATCCCGCATAGGATCTGAGGTCAAAGGAGGGTGTGTTTGAACATCCCCACCATGACGAATATGGCTCGGAAGCCCACCGGGGCGGGTGTTAACCCTCGCCCCACCGGGGGGAGCCATCGATGACCCCCCTAAGGTTTTTCCGGGATAGCAGAAAAACGACGAGGCGCAGCACCGCGGTTGAGGGCTCTACCTCTCACTGCATCATTTTCCCATCATCCCTGAAATTTTTTACCCCGGGTCACCCAAGGTCAGGTCACCAGACGAGGTCAACCAAGGTCACCTCACTTCAACTTTAGAGCTCTGTAAGAGCTACATTTCAAAGTCGATCGATTTGAAACTTCCTACACTTTATGACCCCTTCAGGGTCTACAATGTGTATATCCGGGATTTTTCGATTTCGTGCCCTGAGGTCAGGTCACGAGGCGACCTCTCCCATTGGAAAAGCATGGGGAAAACCTGTTTCATGATATAAAAGCCACAAAAATGATTGCAAATACTCAGACTGCTCAAAACAGCGTTTTTGGACACCCTTTCACGGATCCCAGGGGTCATATTTACCCTTTGACTTTTCCGAGGTCATCCAAGGTCACCAGAGGTCAACAACAGTATTTTGACAATAACTTTTGACCTAATTAAGCTAGAGCAGTGAAACAAACACCATCGTGTTTGTCTTGTCACTGGCTTTCATTTGATATACGGCAAGGTCACTTTTTGACCTTTCGTGACCTCAGGTCATATTAGGTCACGAGGTGACCTCTGGAGATCAAACCACTGGCGGGAGGTCTTTACGTTCCACATAGCAGAAAAAAGTACTGGCAATTTCCTATCAAATGTACTTTACCAGGCCTCAATAGCTCTAATGACATAAGAGTTATGACCAGTTTGCTTAATCATTGCATATTTGAGTGAAAATAGCCGATCTTGACCTAATTTGACCTCTGGAGGTCAAACCATTGACCTGAGCACTAAAACATGCGAAGTAATTTCTTACTGAATTCACGCGAGCTTTCTATTGCACTTTGCAGATTTGCGCTAACGCCCATATTTTCGGAGTTAGAGGGGGCCATCGATGGCCCCCGGTGGGGCGAAGGTGGCGCCGGACCCCCGGTGGGGCGCGGGTTAACACCCGCACTGGAGGGGTCTGGCACTAACGCGCACTGGAGGGGCCTGGTAGGCCCCCTAAGATCTCGGAAACTAAGAGGTTTAGAAAAACGCCACTTGGTAGGTGGATAGGGGCTATGGTGATCTACATGATGACCAATTTTCATTGACCTAGGTCAATACCTTCAAGGTCAAACGAGGTCGTAAAGGTCAAATATTGGCCGTGCTGGGGATCGATTGGTAAATGCTGTGATTATGCGGGAAAATGGCGGGAATAAGCTAAAGGCGGACAAGGTTCATAGAGAAGAGGTCTCAAAGAGGCTTCCCCCACAACTTTTGGGTCAAGGTCATTCAAGGTCATTGACCTTTAAGGTCACCATATGGTATACTACTTATGATGTACACTTTGACTAACACTGTAGCCACTGTTTGGCGGGAAATGAGGATTGACTTTTCCCAATGACCTTTGACCTTGACCTTTGACCTTGACCTTTGACCTTGACCTTTGACCTTGACCTTTGTATTAGGGTACCCTATCGATGACGTCATAGCATAATATATGTCAGACCGGGCAACGTCATTTGGCCGGACGCACAGTGGTCAGTGACCTTGAAAGTGCAGATATGACCTTGATCTGTGACCTTTGACCTTGACCTTGACTTTCAAGTGAAGTGATCTTGACATATAATCCCGGTTATATTGTTTGTCCCCATTTAAGGGGTTAATATATTTCCACCTTCCAGCCAGCCCCCCGCGCACACACACACAGTACATGCATTCAATTAAACCTCAGAAAAATTCTCACGTGACAAATCCGGCGCTTTGCAAGTTATGCACTGCCTCCCATACAGTGCGCAGCGGCAACAGCAATATAGGTAGGGATAATCTGGGACGGGTGCGCAGTCTTATCCTCACAGTTACGGCTTTCTACATGGATATCAAGTCTGCGATATTTCGTCGGAAAAATCGAAAAGTGACAGGCCAAGGTGATTTCCACAGCTTTAAAGCTCGTTACAGCTACAAATTATTCAAATAATTTGGCTGTTCTCACCCCGCAAACGAGACCACGTCAAACGTCAGAAAAAGAGCAGTCAATGCTCGGCCGGGGACGTACGGCTGCCCCGCAGGGGGCAAGGCTGAGAGTGGGTACCTCACGATCAGCCACGCCTCCACCGGCACAGTCCCCGTCCCCAACCGAGCAAAGACGGGTTAGCGATCCACTGCTCATACCCTCAACAGAAACATTCACTAGCCGTGTCGGGATACGCAAGAGACAAGACAGTATGTCAAGTTTATGGGAGGAATACATATCATAGCACAGTGAAAGTCCGCTGGTTCCCGATCCACAGAGCTCATCCGATATTCGACAAGACCTCACCAGTCGGCCGCAGCGCGCAGACGGCACCAGCGATCCCGCAAAACACCGCCGCCAACATCAGCCACTCCATTCAGCCACCGTCCACGATTCTATGGAGATTATATGGATTATATGGAGTTATGACGTCACCACTCGGTCTCCAATGCAAGCTAACTGGTCCGACCGCGCATTTACGGCGATCTCAAAATGCAGGTCTGACTTTGAAAGCCTATAAGTCAAAAAATTTCCGACTGATTTTCAAAAAGTCTTCACCAATCGACGCGCTATTAAAATCTGTTAAATGTGGCCAAGTATCGTTTTTCGGCTACGGGCGGTTCTCCGGCCACCTTGGAAAAACAGGTGGGGGGCATCCGAGGCCCCCTCCAGTGCGCGTGTTAAGAGCGTACTGATATATAGGTATGCTGCGAATGGTTTTTGACCTTGGGTTTCCAGACAGTGAGCACGGCCCTGTTTGCGGTCATGGAGGAATTCCGCAGGAGTAGTGAAGGCCTGATATGTTGAGCAATAAGTACACCAAACATAGCTAGTGAAATTTGTTAGAACCTGTATTCAAATATTCCGTTATGAATGATAATTTCACCCTTCGCAGCACTAATTTTGCAGCACAGCACAGAATGTAATTTCACACACACAGCACTGGATGTGTAGATGTAATGTGTACCTTACTAGGTGTTATGTGAAAACAGCTGCAATACTGTCCTTCTTTAGCAGACCAGTAAGACATCTCGCTAATAATTGATATGCCGGAAACAACCTGCAATATTTTTTCAGTAGGATTCCGAATGATTTTTTAATCCTTACGGTCTGTGCTCTTAAAGGAAGTTCTGTCATTTCCGGGGGCCTGCAAAGTCATTTTTGTTTATTTCCAACGGAGGTGATAATTCATTTGTGTTTCCTCAATCCCCCGCCTCGGATTAATTTCTTGAATTCTACTAACAACTCTCCGACAGCACCAAAAGGAGTAAATGGTGGCAACAGGAGGGAGCTGGCTGCGTCACAGCAATCAGCTGAGGCTAAAACAGGGTAAAAAACGATCTACTAACCAATTAACCTTGACTAACCTTCCATTAACATTCACTCACCAACCAAACTTAGCTTCAGATTTACTAACCAACTAACCATAACTACGGCTCTTAACTAACCAACTCACAACTCTCACTAACACTCTACTGTTCTCTTACACTTCTCTCTTCCTCCGTGCGGCGGCTACCCAGCCGGAGAGGGGCGCTGTAACCTCACTTCCTGGTTGCAGGATAAAGGACCCGCGGCATCATGGCAAAGTGCTCGCGGGAGTTTCTAAATTACCAAAAATTACTGCTTGAATGGAGGAACTCGAGTAACGTAAGCAGAGCGGACATTCGGTAACATGCAACGAAATTCGAAATTCTTCACTCCAAATTCATAAGCCTCGGCGGTGGCAGGCTTCTTCACGCACCCTATGAATCCCCAACCATAACCCAACCATCGACAGATCTGGGAGCAGTTTTTGGAGGGGCCCAAACTAACGTTTTGGGGGGGATTAATTGAGAAAAATGGCGAAAACATAAGCTTTTAGGCTTTAGAGGGGGCCACGACCCCTTTCGTCCCACCCCCTTGGATCCGCCAGTGAATCCAACAACCCTGGCTCGGCGTCTCTGCCGTAGCCATGACCCTACCCTCGCAAGTGTTGCAACCTTTTGCGACCCATGACTTGAAATAACCTCCCCTTTGCTTCGCGACATTAAAGTAACCAGCCCTCCCACAACAATATTATCCACACACTTTAGAGGCGGGCAAAGGTGCCTTGCACAGAACACCTTAATAAAAAGCCCTTAACTAACTAACTATTGCGACATCCTCCTGTTATCATGTGAAGGTTGTTTTTCTATGTTGGCCATCAAAACAAGGTCGAGGAAATTTGTGAAAGCCAAAACTATATCCGGTGTGCATTGTGAACAACAGAGTCCAGAACTGAGACACTTATAAAACAAGGAAAATAAATGTAAATGACAACAATTTGCAAATAAGGAAGCTCAAACGAGATATTAGTTTTCCGAAATTGTATTTGGCCCACTCGCCTAACCCACTAAATTGGTCATGCGTTGTTAAACTACTGTTTGTGGAAATTGAAACTTTGAAAGGGGGCTTTTACTGACATTAAAGGAGTATCTCCACTTAGTGCTTCCTAAATTATAGCACATCAAGGATAAATGGCATAAATAGACCCCGATGGCTTCCTCCTGGCCAGTCATTTCTCACTGACACACATCCGGGGATCACCAGTCATAATGCGCTATTCAATGAATCATACAGCACTAAATGAATCGCGGCGCCGTGACTCCCATTATGCGAATCTTTATTCAGCTGACCAGCTTTTTCGGGCGTTGCGCGGGGTGTTACAAACTGCGTCCGCCCCCAATACGACACGACACGTAACTCCGCCCCCCCTGCGTGAGCGCGGACGCTCGAGGACACCGGGGGCATCGGGCGGTCCCTGGGGATTGTGTGGTCGATAGTACCAGGTCGCCAAGTCCAGCGGGTCAGATGTGGTTTATGGAACAGGGAAAGAAGACAGCCTTGCCATGGCCGCACTATTGCATGCATTGAGGATACACCATCAGGCATCTTCCTGTTTTTGTGAATGACTCAGTCGATGCACTTGTCGGACATTCGACTGGCAAGAGCGTCGTCATCATCCCAAGCATTGGGGGCTGAGTTTGTGAGCAAACTTTTAGCTCTTTGCTGCCTGCCCCCTCCCAGCTCTCTATAGTACAACAATTTAGCCAAATAGTCGTCAAGCAAAAAAAATTGACAATTGTGTCTTCAACTGTTCCTACACCCCTTACACCAGACCGCAAGAACTTAAAAGTACGAAAAATAAAATAGCAGAAGCGAACAAACTGTGAAAATTGACCTGGAGAACAACCTAAAATGTTTGTCTTTGCATAAGCTCTGCAATGTCAGAGAACACTCGTCAAAAAAACACGGCGCCACAGGAATATAATTGTTGGAGTTTAACGACGCACCAACTGCCAGGGAAGGGCATTCACGCAACAACTCTCACCCTATTGGAAGGGATTTTGGGGATCAGATAGACTTATTCAGAGGCTCCGCCGACTTGAACCCGGGATCGGTGGCTTAGAAGACAAGGGTGCTATCCACTAAGCCACCTCATCGCCGGCGCCACAGGAACGTGGGAGTGTTGTTGCAAGACATGAGTAAAAAAACAGACCTTGTGACCACAGTTTGAATAAATCGTTCTGTCTCACTTTTTTCTCATTCTCCTTTAACCCTCGCCCCACCGGGGGGCTATCGATGGCCCCCCTAAGGTTTTTCCGGGATAGCAGAAAAACGACGAGGCGCAGCACCGCGATTTTTCGATTTTGTGCCCTGAGGTCAGGTCACGAGGCGACCTCTCCCATTGGAAAAGCATGGGGAAAACCTGTTCCATGATATAAAAGCCACAAAAATGATTGCAAATACTCAGACTGCTCAGAACAGCGTTTTTGGACACCCTTTCACGGATTCCAGGGGTCATATTTGTCCTTTGACTTTTCCAAGGTCATCCAAGGTCACCAGAGGTCAAAAAGAGTATTTTGACAACAACTTTTGACCTAATTAAGCTAGAGCGGTGAAACAAGCACCATCGTGTTTGTCTTATCACTGGCGTTCATTTGATATACGGCAAGGTCACTTTTTTACCTTTCGTGACCTCAGGTCATATTACGTCACGAGGTGACCTCTGGAGGTCAAACCACTGGCGGAAGGTCTTTACGATCCACATATCGCAAAAAGTACTGGCAATTTTCTATCAAATGTACTTTACCAGGCCTCAATAGGTCTAATGACATAAGAGTTATGCCCAGTTTGCTTAATCATTGCATATTTGAGTGAAAATAGCCGATCTTGACCTAATTTGACCTCTGGAGGTCAAACCATTGACCTGAGCACTAAAAAATGTGAAGTAATTTCTTACTGAATTCACGCGAGCTTTCTATTGCACTTTGCAGATTTGCGCTAACGCCCATATTTTCGGAGTTAGAGGGGGGCCATCGATGGCCCCCGGTGGGGCGAAGGTGGCGCCGGACCCCCGGTGGGGCGCGGGTTAATTTTGTACCTATTTTTGTTGGGGCATATCTACCATGCTTGAAAAGATATGCCATCATATAGGGATAACATGTAAATGAAGGTTTTCGGTCATTACATCTGAACAAGTAAAAATACAGCAAAACAATTTGGACCATTGGAATCCTCGCCGCAGGTCGAATCGAATCATATATGATATGGCATCCCTGGGTCAAATTAGGTCAATATGGGATGTGACCTGACCTGAGGTCAGGTCAAGGTCAAATTAGGTCAAAATTCATACATTTAAAACGGCAAAGACAAGGAAAATCTAACGGAATTAAAACACACGCTCTGTCACCATTTATTACTAAGTTATTCAGTTAAAACCATTTTCCCATGTATTTCCGATGGAGGGGTCATGGCTCGTACCTGACCTTAGGTCAACGCACCTAAGCAGTTTTTAAACTTACGTCAATAACTTTGCATGAAATGATAATAAAACTTCTACAATTATATCATTGCGTTTGGATTGCTACTGAAAGTCAATTGTTATGCATATTGGCTGTGCTAGGTCAAAAAGTGACCTTGACCTGGGCTGAGGTCAGGTCATTTTTGTGTTTTGACCTAATATGATCATATTATACACCATTCGATTTGCCATGACGAGAGGAAGCGAATGGTGCCTAAACCATGATTGTAACCCAAGTCTGTCAGACGTTAGAGCCCAAAAACTCTACTCAGAATTTCACTTTTTTACCTGCTGTGACCTCAATATTGAACTGAGACCCACAGTGACTGATATAGTTTCTTCATGCATTTGTATGAGCTATCCACCAGCGTTCACGTGTTTTCGCTATCCCGCATAGGAACTGAGTTTGAGGGGGTGCACCCTCAAAACACCCTCTTTGCACCCTCTTTGAACACTCGGGTGTTCAAACACCGCCACCAGGGTAAAGGTGGCTCGGAGGCCCACCGGGGTGCGGGTTAAAGTGAATGTGGCACCTTGGTCGAATCCCGCAATTCAGTGTAATTAGGGGCATTTTAGCCGAAAATCATGAAAACGGCCATGATTTCTCTGAAAAATGTACAGTAAGCTCAATATTTTGATTTTCAAAATGCTGCCCTAGGATAAGAAGTAAACCTCTATCTGTGGATGACGTCATGATCTGGCAACTACTGCGAGGGAACAGGAGTTTCCCTGCTATTGGCTCGAAACATCCTCCGGCTATGTATTTACTATAGGCACTTTGACATTTTGGAGGGAGCATTGAATCAACCTAGCCCTCCTAGTATCCGGCACTGCTATGAGGTGCTGATTTTTAATATGAAAATATTACTTCTACGTCGACACAGATTCTGACAAATCTAGATATGGAAACATGGTCTTGTATTCTATAAAGACAAACGACTGTTTAAATTCTAATCCTATGAAGGCGTCATATTCCATTTGAGCACAAACTGGAGATACAGGCCTTACCATCAGTCGGAAGAGGAGCCGCTTCTGCAGCACGACACATGTCTCTTGCAGACATCTCTTGAGCCTCCACCTCTGGACAGTTCACACTATCGCCTTTTGCACCCGCATCACGTGATGCCTCACTGACAGACACCTCCGGCAGCGGTTCCTGGACCGCGGCTGGTCCTCCCTGGATGGTCCGCATCAGAATGTCCATCTCCAGCTGTGGCAGGACCACCACGGTGCTGCGGTCTGCCGCCATTCCGGACGGCGGGCGGGAGGAGAACACCATCTGGTTGACCAGAGTCGACCTCTGCCGTCTCTGCTGTCGAGCTGAAGTTATCGGGTCACCGCCGGTAGATGTCAGCGCGACCGCAGAGGTCAGCGGCTGCACAGGGATTGTTGGTGTTGATGGGGGCATTGGAGATGGTGGACGAGTCTCAGCGGGGGGTGGAAGGAGTGTGTTTGATGCGGGGCTCGTCTCCTGGCAGAGGTGCTGTTGGACGGGGGATTGGAGAGCGGCTGTTGGCCCTATTTGCGAGGGAAGACGATTTTGTTACATCACACACTCCGCTTATTTGAAGCGCCGGTGAACTAAGCTGCGACGTGATGTCAGCCACATCATCTGTCCAGGGCGGCTGAGGAGTAGCATCTGTTTTTGTCTTTCCCACCGTGGGTGTGTTAACACTCAGGGAGATAGCGTAAGGTGACTGGGCAGGGCGCGTGTCTGGGGGTTGGGCGTCAGACACAGACCGAGGCTCGAGTCTGGGACGAGCTGGTGCCACGCGGTTGTTGCAGGAGCGTCGACCGGAGCCGTTCGTCTTGGGTCGATGGCGAACCGCCGCCTCTCCCTCATCAGCGTCACTATCCATGTTTGATCTCCACTTCACCGTGATATATTTCTTTGGAGCTGAAAGAGAGGAAACATTCAAAATCGCCCTTTTGTTTGCTTTATGTATATGTGGAGGTACCATTTACAGCTGGAAAGGTGGCCCCAGGATGGAAGCGCGTCTTAGTTTGGGTCCCAGAAAGAGCATACAAGAGGCCCTGATCAAGGAAAATTCATATTTTTTTATTTTTGAAATGAATTTTGGTCGCTTTCCCAGCTTCAAATGTATTTTCAGACATAAACGTATCTTCACGAATCAGTCGCCTTTTCCCTGGTTCGACATGACAGATTAGTTTTGGCTCAAGACACGAGCCAAAATCTTAGAATCAAAGATAGCAAGAACAAATATGTTTCTAAACGGGCAGAGTACCCTCACATTATACTGGCAATGAACGCATTTTTCATCGAACTGGTGGCTTTGATTGCAATCGGGCACGATGTCGACCTGGCAATCAGCTGAGCCACACCTCACCTGCGGTGCTTCCGGCTACACCCATTGCGCCTCCCTGAGGAGGGTGCCACTGCAACTGCTGTCTCTCCAGGGCAGCTGGCCTCCGTGAGGAGGGTGCCACTGCAACTGCTCTCCAGGGCAGCTGAAGTCCACAGAGCAGCAGGACTCTCCCAGGAGCAACTCAGCTGCTGCAGCCGGAGTCTCCAGGGCTCAAAACCAGGTGCGCCGTCTCTCACTCATCTCCCAGCTGCCCCGCCCTAAATGGGACGTCACTTTGCTCCGACGGAGGATTCGAATGCCAGTTTCTACATCCGAGTCTGTTTGCAATGTTTCAGGAAAAAATATCCATCTCAAGACATAAAATGCGATTTTTAGCGTCGTATGTATCTAATTGATGGTCTAGTGTTTATGTATCGGCTTTTTCTACCTTGAAACACCATTAATAGTTATGGGATCCAACTTGTGTTTTGAGGAGTCTGAATAAGTAACAGGACAAAGAAAACATGGTATAATGCCACCAAACGACTGTGTTCTGTGATCATTAAACATGTAGGACAAATATCTGGCATCAACGTAAAATCATATAAATATATGATAAGAGCTGAGATCCTGATCAGTCTGCACCCCACCGTTTAAGACACGGACGTTGAATGAAGGCCACGTTTTCGAACATCTCACAGCTCCACTGACACTGCTGTTTTTACGTCAGCGCGGAAGCGTATTCCCCAGACGACCACAGCCATGCGACTGGCTCTCGCGTGGGGATGCAGAGTGACATCGATTCAACGGACTGTCCTGCCCCCTCCCCCGAGCCCCCCATACCGGAACATTCTGTAAAAAGGTAACTGCCGCTGGAAGTGGCCTACACCTGAGGGCATTGGCGTAGTCAGATCTCCGCAGAAAGGGGAGCATGCAAAACAGCGAAGGCTGAGCTTGGAAATTAGAAGGACATAGTGAGGCATGAAAAAATATCAGTCAAGGCGGACAGGCATGAGCTATATAGTCTGCTCTCTTTCCATACCAGTGCACTGGTATAGAAGTCATTCACGCATGCGTGAATGACTTCCTGATCAGTGTCCGATTCGATTCTGGAGAGTCTTAAAGGGAATGTGGCACCTTCACAACGTGATTTTAACTGAGATAGCCAAGTTGTAAAGCAGGTCGGAAAACCCGGTACTCCATATTTCATTTGTCTTGGAACTCGATATTTCCGTAGAAAAAGCTAAAACCTACCTGACACCAGCCCCCTCAGCCCCCGTCGCCGGCGGCCATTGTTGTGAGCTACTGGTGTGACGACATATGCTGACTTCACGATGAATATCAGCCAATCGAAGCCCTTGAAGCGTTTCAAGTATGGTAGTGGCTGCCAGATCGTGACATCATCCACAGTCTGACATTTATTTCTTTTTCTAGAGGTGTATTCTTAAAAACCAAATATTGAGCTTATTGTACATTTTTCAGAGAAATCATGAGTGTTTTCATTATTTTTTGCTAAAAGTACGCCTAATTACACTAAATTCCAGGATTCGACCAAGGTGCCACATTCCCTTTAAGTATGCCAGACAATTACCTTTTATGTAGGGGAGACTGGGGTCAATTGTAACCAATTTCACATTTTTGACTCTGGGGAAATAGTGTTTTGAGTTAGAACACTTATAATTATCTTTTCATCCACTTTAAAGATTTTGCAATGTGACAGACGTATAAAGATTTCAAAATAAAAAAATGGTCAAAATTTCACTTCTAAAAATTTACTTCAGCTGTTACAATTGACCCCACGTGAGGGGCAATTGTAACAGCATCGGGGGTCAATTGTACCATGTTAAAGCTGTATGAATTTCTACGATTTATTGCACAATAGAAAAACATCCTAATGCAAAAATTTGCACCTTTGGCCTGCACTTCAGGTTCATGGACCATCTCCAGTCGAGTCCCGCGTTCGGTGGTGCGTGGTCGAAAACGATGAATTCTTTGAAAGTGCGAGACATTCGTTTGAAAACAGCCGATGCAATTTTTTTAGAAAGATGAACATAAAGGCGAACACTGGTGATTTGAATAATCCCTGTAAATGACCTGAATATATATACTGCGTTCAAATTTTTTCTCAAAAATTTACTTATCAGTCCGGTCAGTAAATCTTGAACTTGTTGCCCAAAAGGAATGACCCTTACTAGAACCAAAAACGCATTTTTTGGCACATTTGCCTATTGGACTGACTACCTACAAATATATATTTATAATTCGACTGAAATCTCGTTAATTTTTCAAACTGGGCACATATAGCCTTAGCAACTAACGTGCCCTTAAACCCCAATTTTAGGGCAGCCCACATTACCACTTTTCCGAAGCATATACCAACCTACGAACAAAACAGATCATTAGAAAGCACATCATAAACGGTAGCGCACCCAGGGGGCAGTGGGACCGCACTCCTTCCTCCCCCTCCCCACTGGAGGGTCCGGGAGGGCAAACAGGGCAATCCCCAAGCAAATCGGTTTGTCGGTTTCCTTCAAAACCCATGTTTTCCCGATTTTAGGCCACTTCCCCCTCCCAACGGTCGGCCTGGATCCAGGCCTGTCCCCCCCCAACGCATCAAGTGCCTCCTCCCAAAAACAGTTAACACTAGGTCTGCGAAGCAAAAAGTTCATCGCTCCCCCCAGGATATGAAGATTGGCCGATTTGGCTGAACAAGTGCGCCCCCTTCATCGGCCCGACGTCCCCTCGTCAGCCCCCCCCACCAAACGAACATCCTGGGTGCACGCCTGATCACAAAATCACTAACCTAGCTACTGCATTTGTGCAGTAGAAGCAAGTTTACGTCATGAGGCCATAGGGGTCAATTGTAACATTGTTACATTTGACCCCAAGAGAAATGTTACAATTGTCCCCATCGCAACGCCCAATTTTTTTACACCAAATTGCCGCTCAACGAGCTGGCCTAGGCGATAGATGTTATGCTCATTTCGTAGCCAGTTAAACACTCTTTACGCACTGAAACTGTTTCTACTGTACCTTATCATTTCCATCAATAAGCTAACAATCTTTAAAAAATTTAAAAGTTACCAAACACCCTCAAAAACACATAATTGTGAAAAGCGTCTGACTTACCCGCCGCACCGAGTTGAAACTTCGTTAACAAAGGCAGCAGCTGATTGCGCATTTCCGGTTGTGCTACTAGCGCCAACCATTGATTAGTTTAGACAATATGGCCAGTGTTACAATTGCCCCGTGTTACATTTGACCCCAGTCTCCCCTATATGTTGCACACTTCCACACTATTGAGGTGGCTTTTAAAGTGATTTTGCACCTCCAGTAAAAGCTTTTAAGGTGTTGTTTTCCATAATACCCTCGCAAACTGCCGCATCAGACGTTAGATATATCATAGGCGGATCCAGGGGGGCAAGGGAGGGCACGTGCGGGCACCCTCAGCACGGGCCCCAACGGGGGGCATCGATGGCCCCCTCTAACTCTGAAAATAGGGGGTTAGCGCAAATCTGCAAAGTGCATTAGAAAGCTTGTGTGAATTCAGTACGGAATTAGGTCAAGTTAGGTAAGGATAGGCTATTTCCACTAACTGGGCATATCTTTTATGCCGTTAGTGCTATTGCAATCTTGTAAAGTACAATTGATAGGAAAATGCCAAACCTTTTTCCGCAATGTGCAACATAATGACCTCCCGCCAGTTTTTGACCTCCTGAGGTCACCTCGTGACCTAATTTGACCTGAGGCCACGAAATGTCAGAAAGTGACCTTGCCGTATATTAGATGAAAGCCAGTGACAAGGCATACACAATGATGTTTATTTCAGCGCTCTAGCTTGATGAGGTCAAAAGTTATTGTCAAAATACCCTGGTGACCTGTAATGACCTCAGATGAAATGTAAATATCGTCCCTGGGATACATGGAAAGGGTGTCCAATCTGAGCATTCGCAATAATGTTTCTGACTTTTAGACCATAAGACAGCTTTCCCATGCTTTTTCAATGGGAAAGGTCATCTCGTGACCTGACCTCAGGTCACGAAATCGAAAAATCCCGGATATACATTTTGTAAAACCTGAAGGGTTTATGAAGTGTAGGAAGTTTCAAATTGATCGGCTCAGGAATGTAGCTATGGCAGGGCTCAAAAGTTGAAGCGAGGTGCCCTTGGTTGACCTCGCCTGGTGACCTGACCTTGTGTAACCCGGGTAAAAGAATTTCAAGAAAGGTGGGAAAATGATGGGGTGAGAGATAGAGCCCTCAACCGCGGCGCTGCGCCTCGTCGTTTTTCTGCTATCCCGAAAAACCTTAAGGGGGCCATCGATGGCCCCCGGTGGGGCGAGGGTTAATAGTATGGACTGATTTGTGTGGTAAAGAGGTCCAGTACACGTTACGGTTTATTACATTCAAATTGGCCCTTCGATACTCTACATTTTTTGTGAAGATCATCCCCGCATTACATATCTGCCCCAACGACCTCATTTACATTGAAAAGAGAACACAATGAAGTTGCACCACTTTTTCATTCAATACGATATCCAAAACGGCAGTATATCCAGGATGAACATGTTGCTTCACCTGAAGCGTATGCCTCAGATACAACCAAAAACCAGGCCAAATTGTAACATTAGTGAAAAATATACATAGCCAGGTTAGACAGTAAAATGTCCCTAAACAGCACACAGACAGCAAAAGACAGAACTCTCATTCATGTGCATGAGCAGAGAAAATGTCTGAAAATTATATCAGTCGAGTGAATATCGTACTTAGTACCATCCAAACACAACAGAACAAACGATACTCTCTTCCGCTGAACACCAAAGTTACACATTGGTACAAAAACTAACGCTGTGCGCGACGCAGTTACAACCAGCGACCCTCCGTGAGATCAATGAGTTCTGTCAGCATCACAGCATGCCTAGTCAGTTAATATCATTAACAAGCCTCTTCAGCCGCGTTACGGCTGTCGAACCTGACCAGAAAACACTACATTGGCAATCGCTCTCTAGCACTAGCGATTTTCGGCCCCACGTGACTTCTTCTAGCACTGCACATGGATGACACAGACGCCACAAATTCGCGCT
Organism: Lepas anatifera; assembly: GCA_034440635.1. Classification (NCBI taxonomy): domain Eukaryota; kingdom Metazoa; phylum Arthropoda; class Thecostraca; family Lepadidae; genus Lepas; species Lepas anatifera. Next base: position 55,797 of record JAOTON010001185.1, read on the forward strand.
AAAAAGCCGAAATGGCACCTGCCGCGACACTTTCAGCTTATATTACGATGCTATGTATCATGCTAGTTGAAACCTCCATACCGACAGAGGCCTTTGGAAGCGCGTCACAGGGGATACTTCCTTACCACCCAGCGTGTACATGTAGACAGGGTAATAGGGCACCAGAGTCTGGTCTAGTTCTTCCAGAACTGGACTGCTGGACGGGGATGGACGGCGCTCCGAGATTCCCGAGTCACGAGACTGGCTCAGTGACGCCACCTTTTCGCCACCTACTGATGGCAGCGGCGCCTCCCGGCCATCATGCGCACCAGTAACACCGCCGCAACGGTAGCCGACATAATTCGGATTATCATACCCGGTGATGTCGCAATGCTCGATGCTGGAGTAGTCTGACGTTGAGGTGATGTCCATGTCGATGACGCTGTGTGACGTGGAGACGACTCTGCCGGCTGAACCGGCAGACAGACAGGAACTGGTTGCAGAGTGGTTGGCAGGACGATTGCCTGTGGGCATTGGCCGGCCGTCGCCCAGGCGGCGCGGCTGCGCCCGCAGAGGTCGCATCTCCAGCATGTGCTCCGGTAAAGGTGGCGCTTCACCCGCGTCTAACAGTTCCGGAAAGGAGCAGCGGTCCCGCGGAAAGCCGCTGCCTGTCTCCACCGGCGGCATTGCGTACACGCTGAACGACTTAGTCATCTCGGGATTGACTAGTTCCCGGGTGGACTCACCGTTGGCTGCCGTCTCCGCCTTGCGACCGGCCGCCGACGAGGGGCCGGGCCGATCGCATGCATTTCGACACTTTCGGCACTGCCGTTGTTGAGTACGGAGTAGCTGGGCTGTTTTCCCGACAGGTTCACCTGCGCGATACGCGACAGCAGCTGACTGCCGCTCACGTGCACTCGTGACGGCCAGACGGCCGGGTCGCGGCCGCGCGCCGTCGCCGAGAAGCGCGGTCCGCCGTCCAGCGGTCGGATCCGGAGCCGGTTGTCCTCGGCCGGTATAAACCGGATCCGGTCGTCGGTCCACACCTGGGGCTGGTCCGGCTCCGTCTCGTCCGAGTCCCCCTCCCCTCCGTCGGCGTCGTCGTCGTCGCTGGCCGGTTTGATGTAGTGCGCCGGTTTGGAGGTTGGCTCGGCGCCCACCTGAATCCGACGTCTCGCCTGCGGCAGGAGAATGTCAGTCAGGATTAGTCACGACCAGAGGCGGATACAAGGGGGCGGGCTGGGGAGGTTCAACCCACCGGAAAATGTCAGTGTCCATAGTAAATGCATAGCTAAAGGTTGTTCCGAGGAAATGGCGGGGGAGGTCGAGCCCCCAAGCCCCCTCGACAAATAAAGTCCTAGAATCGCCACTGGTCCCCACTGTCCTTGCAGAGTATGCGGCGGCCCACAAATAATGCAACAGCCCATGAAGAGACGCATCGGTGCTCTATGATCTAGCGTTTCGTGCGTTTTAAAGCGCAAATACCAACTATTGGCGAGAAGGTACCGATACTTTATCGAAGTCAAGAATACGTTCCAAAGACTGCTGTTATGGCCCCTTCTCGGCTCTGACAGTTTTCTTCGCTACAATTGCCGAAAATTCTCTGTCTTGTTCCAAAATGTTAAGATAAATACCTGGACGAATAATTAAGGCTGCAAAAGGAAAATATCGCCAATTTCATTGCCGCAGAATATTAACTTTTTCTGGAACTGGAGACATCTCGGAGTGTTTAACGCTAAACGCAGTTTTTTATAATCGCAATAAGTTATCAAGTTTCTGTTAAAAATATGTCATACAAGCAATAACACAAGGCACAATGGTAAATCAATATGCATGATATTGGGGCATATAATGACAGAATAAAGCTTACTGCAAAACAAATTAAAGGATACGATTCCTGTTCTATAACAACGATTATCAGATCTCGTGGGTCATGGCTCACCAAAACGGCCTATTCTATTCCGCCTTTATCCAAAAATACCGCAGTTCACCATATGGTTATTCGGAGCCTGGAGACCAATTCAGCAATGTCTGAGATTACCACCATATAAAAACGCAGCAAAATTACATTCGACACAGCTCCACTGCGCCCCAGCTCCACACCTGAAGTACGTCCGCGTGCACCACGGGCACGGGAGGGTGGTGGCCACGCTGTAGAGCGTGGCGCTCGGCCGGCAGCAGCAGGGCGCTGACCGCCACCGCCGCACACTGGGTCCGGAGCGACTGGCTGCGGGTCAGAAGTCGCCACCCGCTCCCAGGTCTCGGTGGCTGCAACAGCGGGACAGGCGGCCACTGGTCAGTGAATGTGATTCAGAAGTCACCACCAACTCCCAGGTCTCCATACAGCCGCGGGTCCCTGTACAGCCGTATAGCAGCGGATGGGACAGGTGAGATGACCAGCGAAAGGGTAATTACCCAATCGCGCTTTAAGTTTGTGGAAGGTCGAGGTTGACCGCAGCCTGCAAATATTTTTTCTGCTCTAGAAATTTAGATGAGGAGGGAAATTTGTTTCCCTTTCTCGACTTCAAACCAAAGAATTATTATCTATAACGAAGTAATTCAAACCCTACTGCCTGTATGTACATACATCAGTATGAGCCACATCGAACTCTTTCACTCGTAAGGATAATCTGAATGAAGGTCAAATTCTACCAATTAATAAACATGTAAAACAGAGAAGAGGAAGCACCCATTTCCTAACAAATCATCCAAGGTTAATAAAAACATGTTAACTCTCGACTATGAATAACTCACATACCCAAAAACAAACCACCTCATCATTCCTCGACATTATTTTCACACATATAATGATTCCCATTATTCCCTTTTGATAACAGATCGGATGTCCCTGGTGATCCATCACCATCATCGTCTTCTGACGCCCTGTCGGGACGAGTCCATCCCACCCCTCTTACGTCCCATTACGGGTCCATTCAATAGTCCGCCCTCCTCCCCACTGTCGGCGACGACGATGACATCCGTCATGACACTCGCCAGGCGCGGATGCAGGATTTCGGGGGCGAGGGGAAACATGGCACCAATCACCCATCTGTCTGTGGGCCGGGACTTCCGTAGCTCGAAGGGCACCCTGAGCGCCATAGGGAAAGACAATCCCGGGTCACTATCGTAAAACCGTGACCGCCCTCGCGACAATAGCACGGTGATAGCTGAGTCTACATCGCCATTCAGAGTCAGTGGCACGGCACAATGCCACATCGAGAGCCACAGATACGGCAAGTGGGATCATGAGGGTTTTGTGTGAGGTGGCCGAACGTGCAAACACTGGGGTAATCCTGCAAGAGCTGCAACAAATCATAGGGGATGAAATGATCACACGCCAATGTATATGCGTTTCAAAAGTCCCTTAGCCGACATTTGAAACCTTTTCTATTTATCTCACAAAAGGCAGAACCTTAAAATCGATATTCAAACGGTCCTATTCCCCAATAGACGTTTCTTACGCAGACAATCAACAATACAAAGCAGCCAGTGCACAGACGTAAAGCAGCTTGTGACACAGCGCACCACGTGCCCTCCCAGCGTGAAGACGAGAGTCGGTGCGTTCGGCTGGGACCAGCAGCAGGCCAGCAGGAAATGTCTCAGCCAGCAGCTCCCGAGTAGAGGCGCGATCGGCGTCATAATCTGAACACAGCGGCGGCTCCGATCGATGCGTCATTAACGCGCCGCCATCCGAACCCACGCCCTCCCCCTCCCCTCCACCGAATCTCACCCCCTCCCCCCACGCGGGAGGAGAGCATAGAAAGCCGGCAGCGCCTCTCCGCTACAACTGATTGCAACTTCGACAGACGCGACGAAAGAACGCAGGGCACAGCGTGGGACTAAATAGTAATGGGATGAGGTCAATGATGCAGATCACACACTGAAATTTCATTTTTTGCGAGGGGGAGTTTTGATCATAATTCCATGCTAATCATGAATAAAGTCCGCAACAATTCAAGCCCGCACTGACTCTTCAAGCATGCCACACTGCTACCAAAAACCAAAATATCTAAACTTTCCAGGTGCCGCAAAGGGGTTAAGAAAACTTGATCGGGTTCTAGATTATCACAGGACAAGTAACATCAAACAAGCTTACTCTAGCTTTGAATAACTACCTATATGAGTACTAAATTCCAACAAGTCAAAAGAAGATATTCTGCCTTCGTACTTTTTCACGGACATTCTTCAGGGAAGGAACGCAAAAAAGAGGCAAGGTCAAGCCTAAATTAAAAAAAGCTAGCATCTCCCGCAACATGTATCAGAGGAGCTGCCGTACTTGGGCCTGAGACATTTCGTTTATTAACCGTCCAGGTCCAATTAAATATCGCACAGTTAGAAGATTCTGCGGGGCGGTAGTGAAAAACATGTTATAATTGGTAAAATGTTATTTGGTCCATCCCCCGTATCCAGGATGGAAATTAGGACAGTCTTCAGCGATTAAGTATTCGGGAAAATTTCCAGAATTCCCTCCATTTAAAATTGTTGTCTAAAAGATGCTTTCCAAAACCGATTGGTCATCGAGAGAGTGGTGATCTCGAACGCACTGGACCTCCAGTTCGAGGTCGGAGTTCGTACGCTGACCAATAATTTTTGCGAACATTTATCACACTAGGATCCTGATGGAAGACCGTACCCGAATACATAATCACTGAGTGCTGCTCCATCTTCTATCCCGGATTGGAGGAGATATGCCAAATAAAGCTTAGCATCTTAAATAAAAAGAATTGAGTGGGGTCTCATGGGTTGTACCAATTTTTAATCAAAAGTAATCGTGACTAAATATTCACTTTAGACACCCTATTTTCTTCGTTTTATTATCTAACGTCACAGCCGTTTTCCGTATCTTGGCTGCAAGCGCTGTGAAAGTGAAAAGAAGCCTGCGCCATGCTCTGAATATTCAGCGTGGACTACAATGTAGGTACTACCTCTTAGAACGAGGAGCAGTTATTGTGACAAGCGGAGCTCACGCGCGAGCACCACACGAATACATATGCATGAGGACGTAAAGTTTACACAGTCGAGAAGAAAACTCTGCAGGGATGGCACGCGTAGAGAGAGAGAGAGAGAGAGAGAGAGAGAGAGAGAGAGAGAGAGAGAGAGAGAGAGAGAGAGAGAGAGAGAGAGAGAGAGAGAGAGAGAGAGAGAGAGAGAGAGAGAGAGAGAGAGAGAGAGAGAGAGAGAGAGAGAGAGAGAGAGAGAGAGAGAGAGAGAGAGAGAGAGAGAGAGAGAGAGAGAGAGAGAGAGAGAGAGAGAGAGAGAGAGAGAGAGAGAGAGAGAGAGAGAGAGAGAGAGAGAGAGAGAGAGAGAGAGAGAGAGAGAGAGAGAGAGAGAGAGAGAGAGAGAGAGAGAGAGAGAGAGAGAGAGAGAGAGAGAGAGAGAGAGAGAGAGAGAGAGAGAGAGAGAGAGAGAGAGAGAGAGAGAGAGAGAGAGAGAGAGAGAGAGAGAGACTGTGGTCCTTCCCAACAGGACGAATTTAATTGAGCGATAGCATAGTAATATGCAATGCCTAGCTTCTGACAAACCGCCCTTTGATTCAAACGATGCTCGCTATCATACTTGCACAAAAACAAAACGGCAAATAATACCGGTTTAGATTGGGCATCCCACATTTTCTCCGTTATAAGCCGTGGAGTTTAGACTGTGCTGTTAGACTACGTACCGAAGTGGAGTCTCCAGACTTCGGTGGTGCTCCTGCCGGCCGACTGTCCTCCGTATACCAGCATCCAGGCTAGCAGGCGGACCGCAGCGTGACCGTGGCGAGGTCCCGGAGGGGTGCCCCGCCACCGCACCGCGGTCCACTGCAGACAGTCTGTGGAGCAGGGTAAAACACATCTTACGTTAAGTAAAATGCAAGTTTATTCTTTGTTAGCAAATACTCTACCTGAAACGGTGGGACAGGCGCGGAGCCGGTGCGTTAGTATGCGGGTACCCTGCAGCTTAGGTGGGTGGCCCACGTTACAGCCCTTCTCGCGCATTTCTGGTTAGGTCATTGACATCAAATGAAAACAGTAGCGTGATGATCGGTTTACTTTTATGATCCAGGGCTGAAGCACAAGGTACGTCAAGCATTTCGGTGTATTCCTTCGCTTAGTGCCAGAGCTGTACCACTAAACCTGATAGTTGAGGTCCGTGCAAGAATACCATAATCTGGACTCTTATATAACCTGGCCCACACCCTTCCATTGATCTGGTACAGTTGCATCACTGGTAGCCTATCGACAATCTTCCAACCGAAGGAAAAGGGGAACATGAAACGTATTATTCTCTTCTGGTGAGGGATGAAACACTGGCACAGCGAACACAACACTGTGACGCCACCATTATATCAGCTCACCGAGGTCGAGTTTCCAGAGGTCGGCGCGCTCGGCAAGGTCAGTCATGCCGCCGAACACCCACATGGAGCGGTCGTGGAGCACGGCTGAGTGGGCGTGGCGACCCTCCGTGGGCCCCGGCCCGCAGTGCAGCTCCTGCCACCGACCCGAGCCTGTGGAACAGGCTGAGTCAGTGGAGCTGCCGCGTCACGTCCCACCCACAGCCGGGCTGCTGCGTCACGTCCCACTCACAGCCGCGCTGCTGCGTCACGTCCCACCCACAGCCGCGTCACGTCCCATCCACAGCCGGGCTGCTGCGTCACGTCCCACCCACAGCCGCGCTGCTGCGTCACGTCCCACCCACAGCCGCGTCACGTCCCACCCACAGCCGCGCTGCTGCGCCACGTCCCACCCACAGCCGCGCTGCTGCGTCACGTCCCACCCACAGCCGCGTCACGTCCCACCCAGAGCTGAGCTGTTGCGTCACGTCCCACCCACAGCCGCGCTGCAGCGTCACGTCCCACCCCCACTCGGCACGCGAGCAGAGTTCAGAAGTAAGGCACTCTGGCGTGAATAGCTCAGTCAACTACTATGGGTTTAAATATAGCACGACTACTTCCACTGATTGCACTATCGGCTCGCACTTCAAACCAACGATTAATAACCTCACCTTCGACTCAGCTATAACTGGTGGGTTTTCACGTGCTTTTCCATAAAGCTATAATAAAATGCCTGCAAAAGTGGGTGATGCAGGCCTGAGCAATTTGATTTAGCTCAAAAGAAATAACTATCATTTTTACCGTGCCAAAAATAAAAAAGTATCAATTTCAAAAACAAGCTCATCCGATTCACTTAAAATCCCTACTTGCCCACCTCAGATAAAAATATAAAGATGGAAAAATAAACATTTGGCTACAATATATTTACCTATATGTGTTTTTCCTTATTCCACATCCGACCACTCCACAGTACCTATGTGTGGCTACCGCCTGTAGCAAGAAGTCTGCCGTGAATTCTGTGGCTGAACTACAAAATGTTTTGTGTAATTGACTTATGCCGCAGTATTATTGAAGAACAGCATCAGTCTGCATTACCAAGCTTACTCCAGTGACGGTTTCCCGAGCCCTGTTCGGGTAAAATCGGTAGCTGTGAAATGATCAGGGTCGATAGAAAAATGGAAGTTGAGTGCTTGCATGGAGACCAATATGTCTACACGATTGAATAATGATGTGGAAGACTTGAGGGAGACCAAGCCCATTTAAGCCTGTATAATGGGTGTTGCAATCTTACAAGACGTCATCAAATTTCGAACAATATCTATAAAAAGTAGCTGCAATCGTATGGTAACAAATAATAAAATATAGACTGATTTGGGAGACATTCTGTTGACAACACACACGCACGCACGCACGCACGCACGCACGCACGCACGCACGCACGCACGCACACGCACGCACTCGCTCGCACACGCACACCCACATCCACATCCACAATGTATATATATATTCTGCAGGACCTTTGCCGAAAAAGATACGACACATCAATGGCAAGACCCATGAAACACAGCTTATATCTGGGCTACCGAATTTCGTTCCGCCCAAAGGAAGAGTTCGCTCGCTCTTTTGATAAAAGTTTAACCAACTGATGCATCTCATACATTATTCACGCAGTAACTTTACATCAGAGTTCTCGGGATATTAACATATGATGCTGTACCATCATATGATTTTCATGGACGGTAAATCCAAGTGGTCAAAACCGTCTGTGTTTCATCTGGATCCAGCTCATCATACAAAGGATAAGAAACAGAAAATATGTATGGTGCCAGCCACCACGCAATATGTGTGGCGCCTGACATTCAGAATTCACAAACACCAAATCTGGAGAAAATACATATTGGATTAAAACTTGATACCAACTTCCATGTCACACGGAAAACCTGACCAGACGGAATATGAAAATGTTCCATCTGCACCCCCAGTACAGCGCCGAAATGTACGAACACCTTAACTGTATGACCTGGGGGATATTGGGCAGAGCAGGCAGGCCCTGATTCGCACGAGCGGCTGCCGGAGTGGCTACTGACGGCAATAAATCACCGCCAGCTGCCCGGCTGCCCCACCGGAAGGCAAATGGCCGGGTGCGTAACGCGGCAGAACAGCCTCAGTTCTAATTGGCGAATGAACAATATTCACAGCACGAAACCAAGTCGTCCAGCGACTCAACACCACGGAGAGACATCATGAACGGTTCCGTCGACGTGATGAAGCTCAGCACTTCAAGCGAATCACCTCCCTTTGGCCCTTGTCTGGTGGCAAAACTCGGTGCGCTACCGGGAATCTCGCCTGCAGCAGAGCTATACGCCGGGGACCGCCGGTCAGGGGTGCTGGTCGAGAGCGTCATGCATCACGCCGGAGAGGACAGCCCATGTAATTGGCCAATCGAGGTCGATCTCTGACGCGTCATTACCGCCGGCGGCGTCGCCCTGAGCCGGCAGCCGGCAGCCGGCAGCTGGGCTCAGCCTGACGGTTATCACTCTCAGCCTGCAGCGAGAATGTGACTGCTGTTCGTGAGGTCATCAGGCTGGCGCGTACGGTTATTGCGAAAACTTATGAGTTTCCCAGCCTGCAACACGGCTCAAGATGAACTTTAAATTCATCAGCCTGTAGAAGGGTTGGGATTGATACTTGTTATACTCTCAGGCTGAAGTGGGAGGTTCAGGCTGACATCAGACTCTCAGACTACAGTGGAAGGCTCAGGCCGTCACTCAGTAGCGGCAGAGTGTCCAAATTTACGGGGGGATGGGCACCATGGGCTTTTCAACTCATTTCATTCCAGTCTACGCCATAGAGTTAATGTTAAAATTTGTGATTTAAGGGGGCACTGTGTCCCGGTGCTCCCCCCCAGCTCCGCCACCAGTGCACTTGTCAGAATCTCAGACTGTAGCGGGATTCGGACCAACACTTATGACTGCGGTTGGCTTTAGGCTGACTGGCAGGCGTATGATAAGCAATAGTGCGGTTCACGCTTACGCAGAACACTTGTTCATTCCACAGGCAGATAAAGGTTTCGGACTGCGATCTCAGTAACGGAGGCTAAATCACCTGGATTTAGCTATAACCATCAGATCTAGGACCCAGCTCACAAGCTGTGAGTTAAGCGAAAACGTTCGAGAATACAATTCTTGAATGAAAAAAACAGTTATGAGATCAAACGAAGACCAGCCGTAATAAATAGACATTGACAAAGTTGGGAGTCATCGTAACGCTGTGGACCACCAATTTCTACCATTGTCCGACTCTTCCAGCAATCCCAACTGAGTGCAAACAGCGTAAACTTATCCAGCTGCAAAGACGCGTATATGTGTGCGCACTATTCCCGGAGCTGAAAAGTCCCCGGTGGAGCACTGACCACCACGCAGCTTAGTTATCAGCTTTTTGCTTTCTAATCTTCTGGATTTCCGTCAGAGTATGCTCAAGATATTTCGTGCGATTTCGCGTCAGCAATTCAACATTCACAAATGCATACTTTCGTCCTACTTAAACAGCAAGCAAAGTGCGCGTTATGTAAGGATTCCCAATTTGGATTAAGCACGAGGCTGAAATGACGCACAAAGCGAAACCAAAATGAGAAGCGCAGTCACTTCTAAAGGTTTCATTAAAACGTTTCAGCCTGGGTGAGCTGCCTGAAGATTAGGCGGGTTCTAGCAGGCTTCATCTAGAAAACTACTCAGCGTCTTCAAAACCAGTAAGTTTGCAAAGCAAATCAACGTTCTCGAAGTTGATTGCCTTGTGCGCTTCTCGCCAGCCCCAAGCAAATCCGATTTGTAGATGTAGCTAACAAAATTGAAACCTTTACCGCAAAGCCTTTCCCAAAATGCAGCGCGGCATTAACAGCTTGTTCCACCATTTTACACGTCGGCCGCCACTAAGTAGGAATTGTTTTATATATAAAGCACGTGCATAATCCAATAAGCAAATGCCATTTTTCTGCCATGTGCTATGAAATCTGAGAAGGGATACGTCCAGAGTGGTGTTTGCTTCTTACAATTTCTGAGCTTCACTCATCATTAAGGCAAAAAAGCACAAAACATTTGTTGAAAAGTGCACCCGTTGTTCCTCCACCATTTATTCGAGATCACCTTCGACAACAGCGCATTAACGATGTCCAGCCGACCGAGCGGAAAGTGGGGATGCCTATGGGTGATATCATAAGTGTCGCCACCGGCAAAAAGTGGGGGGGGCAGCCAAACTTTAACCCGATACTGACAGAAAACTTACGTCAGGACCAAAAACTGTTCGAATTTGGAGCCTTCGTTGCCTCCCGCAGCGGCTGGATATAAGAATGTCCGGTTTCCTCTCATTTTGACTGAGATCAGGAAATTTTTGGCCAAAAAGTGGAGGGGCCAGGCCCCCCTGGCCCCCCCTTTTCCGACGCGTATGGGTGATATCCAGAGAGAGAGAGAGAGAGAGAGAGAGAGAGAGAGAGAGAGAGAGAGAGAGAGAGAGAGAGAGAGAGAGAGAGAGAGAGAGAGAGAGAGAGAGAGAGAGAGAGAGAGAGAGAGAGAGAGAGAGAGAGAGAGAGAGAGAGAGAGAGAGAGAGAGAGAGAGAGAGAGAGAGAGAGAGAGAGAGAGAGAGAGAGAGAGAGAGAGAGAGAGAGAGAGAGAGAGAGAGAGAGAGAGAGAGAGAGAGAGAGAGAGAGAGAGAGAGAGAGAGAGAGAGAGAGAGAGAGAGAGAGAGAGAGAGAGAGAGAGAGAGAGAGAGAGAGAGAGAGAGAGAGAGAGAGAGAGAGAGAGAGAGAGAGAGAGAGAGAGAGAGAGAGAGAGAGAGAGAGAGAGAGAGAGAGAGAGAGAGAGAGAGAGAGAGAGAGAGAGAGAGAGAGAGAGAGAGAGAGAGAGAGAGAGAGAGAGAGAGAGAGAGAGAGAGAGAGAGAGAGAGAGAGAGAGAGAGAGAGAGAGAGAGAGAGAGAGAGAGAGAGAGAGAGAGAGAGAGAGAGAGAGAGAGAGAGAGAGAGAGAGAGAGAGAGAGAGAGAGAGAGAGAGAGAGAGAGAGAGAGAGAGAGAGAGAGAGAGAGAGAGAGAGAGAGAGAGAGAGAGAGAGAGAGAGAGAGAGAGAGAGAGAGAGAGAGAGAGAGAGAGAGGGGGGTGGCCACGACAAAACAGCGATGGGCGGGAGATCGCGAGAGCGGAACTGGTCCGTGTATCCGCCCATAAAAACGGCACGCCGGGCAAATGTGAGACAAAGGATGCCAAAGCGGTGCGTGGGAATGGCAGCTAAAGGGCTGTGGGCTGTCACGATACAAAGCCTAAAAATGTGGAGGAGAAGAGAAAGGATGTGGAAGCATAGCCGGAAAAGACAAATAGTTCAACAGATATGGAAGTAAAATGGAGAGCAAGAGAGAGAAAGAGAGAGAGAGGGGAGAGAGAGAGAGCGAGAGAGAGAGAGAGAGAGAGAGAGAGAGAGAGAGCAAACATGGTGGCTCCCGAGTCCTGCCCATTCGGCCGGCAGGTTTCCGGAAACAAACATCCTCCTGGCGCTGGGTAATGGATATGTGACGGAGCACCATGGGACGGGCAGGGCACATCCGGAACGCAGACGCGTGAATAGAAAGCAACGAAGGGTTTGGCACTTCAGTGGGACTTGAAACTACCAACACCCACCCAACATCAGGAGGAAGCAAGCGCACAGTTACTTCAATTGCACCTACTCGCAGGACTTTATAATTGTACACTTCCGGCGCGCGCGAGCTTTACTGAAATTCAGAAGCGCACCTCTGAAAGTCCAGCATAGCGTCCTATGTCCAAGAATAATTGGGCATACAAGTTAGGTAAAAAGAGATAAGAAAATAGCATGGGTTTTACGGCATATTTTGCACCCTCCATCCCGCCCCCTAAAACGTGTTCACCAAAACTTCTCGTGGATCTGGAAGAGCATGCCGTAACTATGTCACCATTCTATACCCCTGGCGTGTTTCAAACTTGACAGCGCGAGGCTAGGCTAGCATTTTCCCTCGATGTTGCTCGGTAATTGATTGGCTTCTGAGGGAACACTATCGTCGTCAGAGGCAGTTCGGCAAACTTCACGCTAAAGCGCTGACAGACTCTGACGCTCCAAAAACTGGCACCGAATTTCTGTCGCCAAAATCTGGTAACAATTACTCTTAATAGCTCCCGATAAAATATACGCTAACAATGAAATGGAGAACAGCACAGTTGGTATCAGCATGCAAGCAAGGAAACCATACCGCATTTTCCGCTGCAGTCTGGTCTTTGACCTCAGACGTGCCTGTTTTTTTCCGATCTTTAACGGCATCGCGTTTCTATCCAGCACGTCCGCCAGAAACAATAAATCAGCCGGCGAGGTCGACGTTCTCTCATCGTGTGGTCGCCAAATGAAAAAGCCGGCTCGGGGGAAGGAGGAGCGGCCATCTTCAGGGTGCTTGCCCACACCCGCCGCCTGGCGCAGATGCGTGGTAGCATATCCGGCGCCACCAAAACAAATGGAGCCCGCAGAGCGCAGTGCTTCACGCTAAATAACACTGCCGCCCCACCGTACAGTGTGCATACATAACGGTTGTTTTCCCAGAAATAAATGTTTACCAATGAAGGGCTGGGAGGGGTATGTTAACACGTACAAATGTTTACTGTTCATATAACTTAACCAAGCTTATTAACCTCCTGAGTCAAGGATCATTTATTTACGTTCAGCATTTGCTGTATTTCAGCACAATAACCCCACTTCCTTTACTCGGACAACAGTATCCTGATTGGTGCCTTCTTCGCGGTAGCAATTCTACAACTGTCAAAATACTTATTTGCACATAGGTTGACCAAAACAACCTTCCCCTCACAAAAAAGCAACGCAGCTTTGGAGTCTAGTCCTGTCGGCGGATTGTACTCACCGAAGTCGTACCTCCACAGTTCGCCGGTAGAGCCCTTCAGATCACGGTACCCTCCGTACAGGTACATGGCCCTGTCGTGTACCACCGCCGAGTGACCCCGTAAACCCTTCGGTGTCCGGGGCGGGGTGGACGACTGGGGTCTCTGACCTCGTTCCACGGCCGCAGGCAGCGAGGTCAACTTCCGCCACTCGTTCTTCTGAGGAACAGTGGGATATCTTTTAAATATTTTTTCACTCAGAACATCTCTCCAGATTTCATGTATTTACTGAACCCATCAGATCATCAAAACCCATGTTTCACCCCGGAAGTTTTATAGAAGATGGGTAATACAAAAAATAGAGCCAGTAACTGAAAATTACCATCAGCATCAGAACGATGAAACATTCGATGCCATCGTTTTCCGAGAGTTGAATGTTAGGTTTGTAGGTCATCATATTATACCATGCCTGTAAAGTTAGCAAAAAGGGCACCGTGTCATTGCTGCTGAAGTCTCGCAATTACAGCGAGATGTGTTTTTGTCTGCGTTCAAAGTGAGGAATATATGCCATGAATACTACTAATTAGATTATTCCCTCACATTGGTCGGCTTCTTGTGTTTGCTAGCCATTTCAAAAGTTTAAATATTGGTTGGTTGAAAATTTATTTTGTGGATGTATGCGGGAGAATACATTGATATAATTTATAAAAGAGACGATGAAGGCCATTGCATTGTTACTAGACTGCACGTGACCATTCCCGGGAAGGGTAACGGTGCGAGAACAGCAAATATGAGTGACAAGAGACAGATATTTAGTCCCGGGCTTGGTCATAATTTTCCAAGGTTGCAAAGCTGCAGCCCAGTAGTGCTTTGTTTGAGCCTAGACAACGTCCGCGCAAAAAAAGATAAAAACGCACCACTATCTATCTATTTGCGCCCAGTAGCGACGGATGGACCGGATTTAAGGGGCGACCACTGACTTTTCGATCGATTTCTTTCCCGTCAACACTATAGAATTAGTATTAAAACTCATCATTTAACCCTCTCCCCAGTGTTTGAACACCCTAGAGTTTTTCCGATGGCACAAAAAACGGGCGTGCCAAGGGCCGCCGTACTTGGCGTACCTTATCCTTGATCAATTTTGCAAATATTCCCAAGATTTTAAGGTTGGGTCATCTCAGGTCAGGTCACTACCGCTGGTCAAGTGACCTCACCTCCAAAAACGTTAAAGATAGCATAATTAAGAACAGGGTGAATGTATCGAATTGAAACTCATATCACATAATGGAAAAATCGAGTACTACAAAATATATTCCGGGATTTATCTTATCGATTATCTAGGGACAGGTACGGATCATGACCTCTCCAGTGGAAATGCATTGAGAAAACGGGAATTGGGCGGCAAATGACTCTATTTCTATAGATACAGCTTAAGGTTCCTTCCTTTTCCAAAATCCTAGTATCCTAGGCCCCTTTCCAGGTTCATGTTGCAAGTTTGAACCTCTGACCTATGTGAGGTCCTCCAGGACTACTTAAGAAGGTTTTCAGACATGGATCCAAAACTTCGCCGGAAATGATGACAAAGTTTTTATCTTAAGGCCATTACTTTTGGCGAGTCGAATGATATGCATATCTACTGTGCTAGGTCAGATGGTGACCTTGACCTGGCCTTAGTTCAGGTCATTTTTATGTCTTGACCTAGTATAGTCATACTATATATATATCATTCGATTCGCCGTAACGAGAAAAAGCGAATGGCATCCAACAATTTATTATAACTCAACTCTGTCAGACGCTAAAGCCCAGAAACTCTTGTGACCTCTTACCTTCTTTGATCTGCCATGACCTCAACATTGACATGAGCCAAAAAGTGATTGATGTAGTTTCTTCATTAACTTTAATGAGCTATCCACCAGCTTTGCGTTTTTTTGTTATCCCGTATATTAGCCGTGATAGTGGCGTGGGGGGGGTTGAAACCCCGCCCACAAGGGCAAAAGTGGCTCGGACGCCCACCGGGGCGGGTGTTAAGCGGGGAGGGAGGGGCACAGTACCCCGGTGCCTCCTAGTTTCGCCGCTTGTGTTTGCGTCCTCTATAGTTTCCCGGACAAGGCGCCTTGATTGGCGACAATCACGTCGCCTCACAAATCTGGCAGCGCTCATTAGTATGGGGTTCAGGCGGCTTGTTAGCGCCCCCGGATGTCACTGGCCCTGCGATACCACGCTGTACAATAATGGCGGAGACGCCCTGACGGATACGCCTGTGACCACCTGGAGCACACGGGTTGATCAGCCCGGAGTGGCCTAAATGCTAAACACGACTAGCGATTCGGAAAGTGGAAACGGCGTCCGCAAGCTGGCCATGTTTCACGATGTCAGATAAGGGGAACTAATAGAATGATAAGATATCCCATAAGAATGAAGATGATGGATGTGGTAAATGACCCTCCAAATTTTCAGCCTAGCTTTGAGAAGACAGTCGGTAAGAAGCGAGCTGCCAATGTAATGACAAACCGCACCCGACATGCATGTCTTGTAACCCAGCGGAATCCTGGTCAACAACACAACCAATAGGTTTGGAGCATGTAACGGTGCAGCCCTAGCTGTATGATACGGCCATGAAGTGATGCAGCCCCTGCTCTATTAAAGGGACATTGTCGCAAAAAATTTTTATTGGCTAGATCAAAAGGTTACAAAAAGTTGTTTCAGAAGTCATATTCTCATTTTTGCAAATTCAGGCTCAAAATGCCTGAAAATCGGCCTCAAAGTCAACATTTATAGACGACTTTACCGAGTCCTTATGGTAACGATAAAGTGACGTAGACCCGGCTATAGCTATCAATTTATATATGAAAAAATGTCAAAAATTTCTTTTGAAGCAGTTCAGTAGCTAAAACCTATACCATCAAAAATTATTCCATAAAAATATATTTCCAAAATGCTTTTCAAAGAGAAATATAGGAATTTAAAGAAATGCCATCAACCAATCAGAAGCCCAGTCCTTATAGGATCTGGTCACGTGGGCTTATCTTACATCAATGTGATGTCATTATGGCTACCGATGAACTATCGATATTCACCATTTCAAAAACCGCAGCAAACGCGAAGATATAAATACAAATTCTATAACACTCATTAGCGCTGCGGTCAGGCCCGAATACCCTAAAGATTATAATTAATAATTGTTCGTTATTGCATGATTGCATTGCAGCTAAAATGATACAATAAAAAGATACGGGTAGCGCGATCCAGAATAGCCTCCTTTGAGGCATGAAGAAAGCTTTGGGTGGTTTTTCGGACGAGGAGATTGTCGCCTCTCCGGTCTCGTGGATCAACATATCGTCGGTAATCTGCACGTAGAATATTTTGAGCCTTTGATGTGGTCAATTGAGATTTTCTTAGAGGTAAAAAATCTATGCGTGAAAAGTTAATGAAACAATTTGAATTTTGGCCATTCATCTTTGCTGGCCACCAATGCTTATTGAGGTTTTATGTAGTGAGTGTAGTGAGTTAGTCAAACACTAATCCTATCAAGTATGGGCAATGCATTTAATGTTTCTGTTCTGCATTAATTAGGTTCATGAAGTTGCCAAAAAGCAAATTGTATGCTTAATTGATAACTATTCATTTTGGCCCACTGTTATAGCTGTGGTCTCGTTTCGTCTGTCAACACCAATCAGCGAGCAGCATTGAGTCCCAGTCTGCAAAGTATGGCAGCAGGCTAGAGTGAGTCACACCAGCCACCTAAAATCATTGCACTGCCAGACACCAAAAATTCACACCAAACTGCTATATACCATAGAGAAAAATGCACCCTTTCCTACCCACACAATGCAATGCTTTAGTTTAGTTAGTTAAATACTTGTTATAAGGTCCCCTCCTGTGTCTTTATAACCATTCAGCCATTATTTGTTTGGTTTTCAGTGTCACCTTCCTTGCACCAGTCTGGGAAATTCACACCAGGTTGATGAACTTCACACCACTCACTCTTGTCTCCTAGGGCACTCACCCTGACGAGATCTCGTTGAAAATGCCATACTTTGCACACTGGATTGAGTCTATGTCACATGGCTATAGCCTCTCCCCTGAGAACCAATCTTAGAACCAATCTTAGATTTACAGGCTGGCTACCTGCTGTGGTGCTGCTGGAAAAACAGTAACAGCACAACAGTGGTAGCATACTTTTTGTGATTGGTAGATAAGTATTCTGGTTCATTTTTGTCTGATTAGCCATAGCACATACTAGAGACAGTTGTGGTATTTCTTTTCTAGAGGAAAGGCTCGAGGGCTCGCGGACAAGGCTGTGCTGGCAGACGGAACAAGGCTTATGAGCAGTGTCAATGCCAAAAAGTCCTCATTTTATTGTTCCACAGGTGAACTTGTGTACCAAAATAGGTGAAAATCATTTGGTGATGGCAATTCCCCAATGATTATTTAAGCATATTATTTTTGAAGTGCCCATATTCCCTCTGTTTTTGGTCTAACTTTATATTTACAATATTTGTGCACTCTAGTAAAAGTCTATATTAAGCTTGTAATTTGAATTACAAATTTCTACCTGTTACAAATACTGGCTCTGCACAATGTGTGCATGCTAGTGCATTTGCTGCTTAGCTTACCTTCTTTTAAGTATGAAAATGTTTTTGATTAATTTTACAGATTTAAACAGATTTTCCATTTATTTTGGTACCATACAGTACATAGTAGTCAGTGTACTCCTATCTACTTATCAGATCCATTTACTCATATTTCAAGTGCTACTGTTTGTTTCCAGACATGAAAGTGACTGTAGCATGAATTCATCCATCTGCCCTCGGAAAATGCCCATCTGCATTCATGCCCATCTGCAGATGAATTCATCCATCTGCCCCCTGAAAATGCCCATCTGCATGCTTTTTATAATTGATATTAAAAATGAACTGATGGAAAACTAGGATAAGATGTATTATGATTTGAAACACTAGGAGTGTACCCAATACAACAATATAATTGTGAACAAAGAGTATGGATAGTCATGTAGGAATGACAGGGGGGCAGTCTTGGGTGATGCAATTTTTTGTGTTTTCCTGGAAGAATATATGAAAGATTAGGCGGGTCGCTTCAAAGAGAAAATTTGTTTACTAGAAAACCTGTCTTTTGTAGCTGCTGTGTATCATCAAGCTATCGTCCCAATGGACCAGCTTGTGTATGATCATTTTGCTTGTTAGTTTGAATGGGATGAACCCAATCAGACCGATTCTCCCATAGACCTGAAATTTGGAATATTTGTTTCCTATTGTGGGCCAGTGTTGAAATAATGTATTGTAATTTATAAAAAAACATGAATTTGCATGGTTCCACCTGACCCCTCCACAAACCCATGATCTAGACTATAGATCGTCTTTGGGGATGTCTTTGTTCTTGAATATATATATATATATATATATATATATATATATTGCATATGTTTAAAACAAGATTCAGTGATATCTTGTTTGCTTTCATTGTGGGCTTGTGATATTTTATTGGTACCATTTATTTGGTCCCATTTGTTCCTGCTGTGAAAATATCTTCTAATTTAAGAAGAGCCTACCCCAGCAAGCTGAACGCAAAACAGAAATAATCAGGTGCTGCCCCTCAACAGTGACTATCGCAAATTACGCCTGCTGCTGGAAGACAAGCTTCAGAGGACGAGCAATGGAATCCCAGAGTTGGCAGAGTACCACAGCCAGCAGTTTTTTGCATTGAACACGAACCTGCCTGAGTGCACCTCGGTCGTCAGCCTGTGTGCCCGCAGTATACGTTCATGTATGTGCGTAAGTTGTGTTTATCGCGGTATATTAAGGCAAATCCTCTGAGGACCTCAGTAAAACATGCCATTAAAAGTATTTTTTAGCCTAAAGGTAAGAAAACTAGTAATGCAAAGGGTCTTTATAGTAAAAAATCAAGTGCTCAGATTTTGTTGGTGGTCGTACGTGCGAAAGTCGGCGAAAATAATAAGTGACACCTCTGTGCTCAGACTATTGCGGTGAACATTTTATCAAACCGTGTAGCACTTATTGTGGACAGATGCAAAATCTGTTATGCTTTTGATGTACACTCAGTATTTGGTTCGCTCCCAGCCTTCCTAGAGTGCACTTCAAGGATTGGAAGCTAGGAGCTGCATACCCACTGGTGGGTTCAGGGAAAATTTACTTTCCTCCCAAACTCTGCGATTTTCACCGACCTTTAAAAAATGTGTATTCACGATTTTGGACCCTGTCCTCCCTCCCCCCCCCACAAAAACATTGGCCTGGATCCGTCACTGACGTACTGAGTTATATCCTCTAGTCCACGTTGCACTCGGAAGACTGCTCGTTAGGGACTCGCAAACCTGATTGTTGCACGCGTTTCTCACCTGCCGAGGGTTATCACTCGCTTGTAATTTCCTGGTAGGTTATATTTTCTCATGTTTTTGTGAGATTGAATATAAGCCTCATTGATCAACTGATATCTGTTGGTTTTTAAAAGTAGATGAATTTCGCATTGCGTAGCCGAGGAGCATGATTATAAATTGGTAAGATGTTTCATGGCTTTGCCTCTCGAATTCTTGACGAAAAATGGAGCCTGTGATCACACTGTGCTCACATATTCCGGGCACAGCCCCTCGTCAGAATCCTCATAATACAATAAGCGAAAACGTTTGGTCATAGTGTGACCAAGGCTTGAAATTTAGATCTGATTTGGAAATCGAATGCTGGAAAAATGCAATTCAGTACTGGAATATGCAAATATTGGAACTCGACTCGAGGTTATCCTAGCACTCTGACTAAAAATGTATGTGTTCACCTATTATATTATGAGAATTTTGGTGAAGGGATGTACCTGAATATTTATCAGTGTATTAGCCCCATTTTGGAACTATGATTCGAGGAGGCTGGTCATGAAATATCTTATCAACGTAGATAATCTAATAAACAATCTAATAAAAATAACGGTTAATATACTATTTTATGTAATGATATGATGTTATATGAAGTGCTTCTGGAATTGTTTGTTCTATTATGAGAAAGGACCGTTTCCGAACTCCGAAGTATTAAAAATAAACGCTTATCATTTTCATAAACAAATGTCACTCATGAGGCTAACAGCTTGCTTGTCTTAAAGCTGCGATGCGTCTTCTTAGGTTTAGACTCTGTGACTACCAATGTTAAGATTAATTATAGAATCCTTTTTATCTAATACGAACTGTTCCAGGCTATAATTTTGAGGTATATTTTCTTGATGTGCCCTGATCAGAAACTAACTCTACTTGAAGTAAAAAACAATGTATTCTTAAATCTTGTGTATCTATATACGAAAAAAATTAGAAAGAGCTACCACCACGGACAGAGGAGTGAGGTGGCCAGTCCATCTCCAACCTGCAACACACAACAAACGTTCCCCCTGAAACAAAAAAGTGATCAGGTTTGGGTTCGTGGTGCGTTCCACACTTTTGTTAGTTCATCCAAGGATCGTGGTGGCTGCTCTCTGGTTCCCCAGTTCTGACGCATATCAAGAGTTATTCTTCCGTATCACATTCAGCTATTCTCCGGTTCTCTAGACTACGTGTTTTTATATTCTCCGGAGACCAAAGAATTACAATTATATCAAAGATTTAGATGTCGACGGACACATTTAATCTGATTGATTGATTGAGTGTTCCGGCCATATGGGAGGGGGCGCCCCTGCAGGCGCCCCAACCGCCGCAGGAACATCGCCAGCCGTCGTGGGTCCGCCAGCGCTTCCCGGATGGGCGGGTCGTCCCGTCCAAATATGTCCCAGCGCAGGTCACCGCACGCAGGGCACCGGGTCAGAAGGTGGTGGAGGATCTCGTCCTCTCCATCGTCGCATTCCTGTAACGTGGCCTCCGGGTTCAGGCCGATCCTCTTTCGGTAGCTGCACAGGAGAAGGGAGTGGCCAATGCGCAGGCGCTCCACCTCCACACTCTCCTGCCGTGAAAGGCCCAGGTGGTTTTTCAGGGTGGTCCACCCTGGGGAGACCGCCACATTTAATCTCGAACACGTTTTATCTCGTACGGATTAACGTTTTATCTCGTTGTTTTACCAGATTAACACGCGCATTGACGGGGCTCTGAGCCACCTTCGCTTTGACAGGGGGGCGCAGGTACCCCCTAAAACCTCCAGAACCACGGTAGGTAGTGAAAAATGGTAAACGGTTTTGGGTAGCCCATACGCTTCTCCATCGAAATATTTTAACCATTTTGTCAGGTCACTTCAATCGGATGAGTTCACTTTGTTCCGACTTATGTTGTCTTAAACTTTGAGGTCAGGTCACTTGACCTGTACTGGTGACCTGACCTGAGATGACCTAACCTTAAAATTTTGACAAAAGTTGTAAAAATGATGAGAGAGGGCATGTCAAGTTTTTTAACCCGAGTTTATTTTTAACCCGAGTGTGTTAAGTACCTACCTAATAAATGTGTGATGGCTTAAATTCCGTGGCGGCGCCCCTGCCTAGTTTTTCTTTGCCTAGTGTTAGGAGTGTATGTTTTACCATGTACTGCGTTTTTACTGTTAATATACGCGTATGGATACAAGTGCGGCGGCGCTACGCGCCGCCGTTTTTATGTTCTATCCGAAAACCAGACGGGGGGCGGGTACCCGCCTCCCGTCAATGCGCGTGTTAACCCGCGCCCCACCGGGGTCCGGCGCCACCTTCGCCCCACCGGGGGCCATCGATGGCCCCTCTAACTCCGAAAATATGGGCGTTAGCGCAAATCTGCAAAGTGCACTAGAAAGCTCACGTGAATTCAGTAAGAAATTACTTCACATGTTTTAGTGTTCAGGTCAATGGTTTGACCTCCAGAGGTCAAATTAGGTCAAGATCGGCTATTTTCACTCAAATATGCAATGCTTAAGCAAACTGGGCATAACTCTTATGCCCTTAGAGCTATTGAGGTGTGGGAAAGTACATTTGATAGGAAATTGCCAGTAATTTTTCTGCTATGGAAACGTAAAGACCTCCCGCCAGTAGTTTGACCTCCAGAGGTCACCTCGTGACCTAGTATGACCTGAGGTCACGAAAGGTCAGAAAGTGACCTTGCCGTATATCAAATGAAAGCCAATGACGAGACAAACACGATGGTGTTTGTTTCAGCGCTCTAGCTTATACAGGTCAAAGTTATTGTCAAAATACTGTTTTTGACCCCTGGTGACCTTGGATGACCTTGGTGATGTCAAAGGGCAAATATGGCCCCTGGAACCCGTGAAAGGGTGTCCAAAAACGCTTTTCTGATCAAGCTGAGCATTTTCAATCGTTTTTGTGACTTTAAGATCATAAGACAGCTTTTCCCATGCTTTTTCAATGGGAGAGGTCACCTCGTGACCTGACCTCAGGGCACGAAATCGAAAAATCCCGGATATACACCTTGTAGACCCTGGAGGGGTATTAAAGTGTAGGAAGTTTCAAATCGATCGACTCCGAAATGTAGCTCTTACAGAGCTCTAAAGCTGAAGTGAGGTGACCTTGGTTGAACTCATCTGGTGACCTGACCTTGGGTGACCCGCGGTAAAAAATTTCAGGGATGGTGGGAAAATGATGCAGTGAGAGGTAGAGCCCTCAACCACGGTGCTGCGCCTCATCGTCTTTCTGCTATCCCGGAAAAACCTTAGGGGCCATCGATGGCCCCGGTGGGGCGAGGGTTAAACGATTAATTAATGTCGAGACACATTAATCTCGAGATTAACACATATAATCTCGAAGAGCCACCCCTGCTTTTTATTGGGCCGGTTTCTGGTTCTTGGTTTGCACGAAAACCGGTCAGCCTTCAAGAATGGCCTTCAGCAAAGGACACAAAAGACATTTTCGAACGGCGAACAGCGTGTCCCGCTGGTCAGAAAACAGGGGAACTAGTCTCCAATAGAGGGAAATCTGACGAATTGAGAACCATTGCAGGGAGCTGGAGACAAGCCGGTTCCAGTTTGGCACGCCGGTCAGATTAGAAAAATATTTGGGGCTAATATTCCCTTTCCCTCAACTATCCGGACGGAGGGATAACCAGAAGAAATTGTCCTTAGAATATTTACTTCATCCCATAGGAGGATCCAGGAGGGCAAAAGGGGGCACGTGCCCCCCTCCCCCTCTCTGATCAACTCTCGGTGAACCCTAAAATGTCGCGTCCCATCCCCTCCCCAGGATGCGAAAATCGGCGCACACTGATAGGATCAAAGGTGGCGCCCCCCCCTGGTCCGGATGGTGCCCTCCCCGGAAGTTACCCCCCGATCGGCAATCATGGATCCGACTATGCTTCATCCATTAGTACCCATGAACAAACAAGAAGAAAATCAGAAAAATTGTTTTTACAGTAAAAACTTCCACGACCTAGATTCGACCCCGTATTACCCGTGTGAGAGTCGGGAATGGAGGCCACTATACCATCCCTGCTGTGCGACACCTGCCCGATTTTAAAACTTTCCTGATTAGTTTTTTCAAGCCGAATGTTTTGGACAAACTTATCTAATATTTGTATTTTTGAGGGTTAATAAAAATAAATTGAATACGAATACAGCATAAAAACATTTTCTACCCCCAAAAATCATTTATAGAACTTAAAACTTTGATTGATAGAATAGAGGTGAAGAGCAGGTTACAGCCTATTATTGATATTGTTAGCAAATTTGAATAATTGTTGAGTGGCCTCCAAAAATTTAGCTGAAGATAAAGAAATGATTGATAGTACCAGAATCAGGATTTTTCAAATATTAAGAAACCACAATAAAAATTTTTGCGACAATGTCCCTTTAAGGCAACGTATCTTCGCCATTCGCCATGTATCCTGTTCTACACTGTGGTCATGAGGCCATGTAGTCTTGGCTACATCGTGCATGCAGCCCATGTAGGTAACGATGTAGCACAGCAGCCGCACGGCGAGCGACGGTGCAGGCAGAGACGACAAAGAGAATGCCGATGGGGCAGCGCACCACCCCCACCGCAATTATTCACTGCATGTAGTATCTAGGATGTGATTATCCGGTGGCGCAGGGTGGCAGTGGAGAGTGTGTGTGGTATTGCCGGCGACCCCAGACCACATTTGCCAGGGTACCAGCCGCGACCGGGCCCAATATTGATCCGTGACGCCATCGCTCCAAATTGAACACAAGAGCTACCCACAATGGAGGACATCTCTCAGGCTAATGAGGCTGCTCGGTCCAATTTGGACAGAAATGTGGATATCACGAATATGGAGCACTTACTCACAACGCTCGGATATCTAGAAATGAAGTGTCAAAATGATTTAGGAGGGCCAGAGTCCTATAATACTTGTTAAAAGAGTATATTACACTGTTTTTACAATATAAGCAAACTTTAGAAACATCTACAGTATCAAGACAATGGGCCAGCACGCCAGTTTTCTGTCCTGTGTAATTATCCTCTGGTAAAAACGACAAACAGTCTTTTTATTTCATCTCTTAGCTGCTTAAAGATTCACCCTTGGGGACGTCTGACTGGACAGCATTTGCTTAGTCAAGTCCAGAACATGTTTTTCTTGTTTTTAGAAAAATTGCTGTCTCTGTAGTGAAAAACTTTAAAAAATTCCCTCATGGACCTTTTTGCAAGTGCAAAAAGGCTTGATAAGCAGAGCACAGTACGCCTGGGAATTTTACCTACCAATTTTTTCTTCATTTTTTCCTTATCAGAAAGGATAAAAATGGCAGAAGCATTGCAGCTTGTTAGCCGAGTTAGCCCCATTCCGTCAACACTATTCCACAAGAGGGAGAGGGATGGAGGGGGGGGGATTCCACCCACCCCCTCAGGAGTTTCCGAGATATCTCAAAAACACTTCGGGATAGGCTTTTGAAACTTCATGAATTTTCCTAAAGCTAGATTGGGAGGATTTCCTAACCATTTTGAGCTAACATATTTACTAGGGGTGGAGCTATGGCTCAGTATTTAGGAGGATATATTTGCGAACCGAGTATCATCTTGTGCTTATGGTGCAGGATACAACAAACAAGAACGGTGCAAGATACTGCATACAACAAAGCCGTCCGTTACAATACTGAACAGCCAAAATGTTTGAATATAATTATCAATATGTCAGCTGATAGTTCGTCCGAATTTTCATGTATTTCTTGTTAACCGACACGGTTCCAGAAACTCAAAATGGGAGATTTATAATGTGATTAAATTGTACTTTTGAAGAGAGAAAGTCTGCCTACAGGAGGAATGAAATTTACTATACCATACTTCCAACCCTATATTATATGATATAAGATGTCATATGCGTGCTCAGACACTGAAATAAAGGAGGTTTCGTGCATGAGCAAGCGTATTTTT